>SNQJ01S0024055.1:134009-153682 GCA_010110895.2 Picea sitchensis
TTCTGAATCAAAGTGTTTTTCTATTGCTATTTCATATATCATTTTGTGTATTGTGAAGATTATGCTGGATATTTTACTGTTATTCTGCCATTTCTAGCATTTTATTTCTGTTCTGCATATTTTATATATCTGGTATCTTGCAATGGACGCCCTTTTTAGACATGGGGACGTGGCTTGTGCAGAAAAGTGCTTGATCACCATGGAGAATCCATCGTAGAATCACCAACATTACCCTGCAGATATCCAGGCATTGCTTGGAAAGCATGAAAGAGTGTTTGAACCATTGTCAGCAGGGAGACCACCTGACAAAGGATTTGAGCATGTCAATGAGATAGAAGAGGGGTCAAACTCATGATCACCACACCCTACATGCATCCAAAGAGGTTCAAGGATGAAATAGAGAAGGCCATAAAAGAATTCTTGGATATGTGACATATCAGGCCTAGTTCTAGTCCTTTCACTTCATCAGTTGTACTAGTAAATAAGAAATATGGCACCATGAGGATGTGCATAGACTATAGGGCACAAAATAAAAATACCATCAAAAACCGATACCCAATGCCCAGGATTGATGAGTTGATAGACGATATGCATGGGGCAGTATATTTCTCAAAGGTTGATCTGTGACCAGGGTACCATCAGATTTGGGTCAGGGAGGAGGATATCCATAAAACAACATTAAGGTGTCACTATGGGCACTATGAGTTTCTATTCATGCCCTTTGAGTTGGCTAACGCAAAGGATACCTTCTGTCGTGAATGGACCATATATTCAACAAATAGTTGATGAAATTCTAACCGGTGTTCTTTGACGATCTTCTGATCTACAACCGGAAATGGGAGGAACATCTGAAGCATGTGGACAAGATTCTCACCATTATGGAGGAGTAGTTTCTTTTTGCCAAGGAGGAAAGTGCAAGTTCGAGTTGACTAAAATCCTCTATCTACGACACGTTATTGGTATTGAGGGAGTAAAGGTACATCAAGAGAAGATATAGACAATAGTATATTGGCCCAGCCCCAAATCACTCATAGATTTGTGAGGATCCTTCAGGATATGCAGTTATTATAGGTGCTTTGTGAAAGGATTTTCACAATTGGTTGTGCCATTAACAGACCTCACCAAGAAGGGGGTGTTTTGATGGTCAGAAGATGCACAGGTAGCATTCGGCATAATGAAGAGGGTGATCAGCACTTGCATAGTATTAGCACTTCCAGATTTCACATAGCCTTTTGTCTTAGAGTGTGACGCATCTGGTGATGGGATAGGTGCAGTACTGATGCAGAACCAACACTCGATAGCTTTCGAGAGAAAAAAGGTAAGAGAGATAGAGAAGATCTATTCGATCTATGATAAGGAGATGTTGGCCATCATGCATGCATTGTCCAAGTTTAAACAGTACCTGGTAGGAGGACACTTTATGGTTAGGACGGACCATAAAAACTTGAGATATTTCTTGCAATAGGGGGATCTGAACGAGAGGCAACAGAAATGGGTGAGTAAGGTGAAGGAATATGATTTTGACATTGAGTATGTAAAGAGGAAGAAAAATATAGTTGTTGACGCCTTATCCAGGAGCCCTGCAACTTTCTCCGTGATAGAGCTTTCAGCAGACGAAAAGTCCATTCTTTTGGTGGAATACTCCAATAACACATTTTCCTATGAGTTGATGGAGGGAAGTATTTAGGATGACAAGTACAGGGTGGTGAATGAAATATTCTACTACAAAGACAGGATCTATCTTGTCCCCGAGTCCAAACTCAAGGATAATATTTTGAGGGAAGTAAATGATGTTCCACTGGCAAGATACCAAACGTATTTGATGACCTATATGCAGGTGAGGGATAGATTCTCATGGAAGGGTCTCAAGGAGGATTTACTTTGTCATGTGACAGAATGCATGATTTTCCAACATAACAAGTTAGAGTCCAGACATCCTGTGGGACTAATTCAACCATTGTCAATTCTGGAGTAGAAGTGGGATAACATTTCCATGGACTTCATCAAAGGATTGCCAAAGGTGCAGGGTAGGGACTATATCTATGTGGTACTGGATAGATTGACTAAATATGCGTACTTCTTTACTATTCCTTCAAAATACAACACATCTCATGTAGCATATATATTCTTTAGGGAGGTGTTCAGACTCCATAGTCTTCCGAGGAACATAGTCAGTGATCGGGATAGCAGGTTTCTCAACGCGTTTTGGCATGATCTATTCAGGTTATCCGGGATGGAGTTGAAACCTAGTACTAGCTACCACCCCCAGACAAATGGGAGGACTGAGATAGTAAACAAATGGATTGAGGGGTACCTAAGGAACTATGTGTGATCTGAAAATGATCTTTTAAAGACTATGGTTAAGTTTTAAGCATGAGTTCATTAACCAATTAGGAATTGGTGAAAGAAGAAGAAATTAATGAGATATAATCGCATCCATAATAAGAAATGCATATCATAATGTAAGAACAAATATCAACAAACCATAACATCAAAGTTGTTAACGAAGCTCGACAAGATTTCCTACGTCTTTGGGCCTTTGTCTCAGTGAGTGAGGCTTTCTTATTTATCTTCAATGCTTCAAAATTACATCAGAAAAGTGTCAAATGGATTACAAACTAGTATGGTTTTTTTCTTCTCAACCTCAAGAATCCAACACAACTGACGGCACTGAAAACAGCTGAGCGTAGATCTCGAAATTGGCCCGCAAAGTTCCCCTCCTCAATGGATTCCCTGCATAAAAATGGCTTTGGTTGTCAAATTCCTCAACATTTCTCTTGTTCTGAACCTCTCTAATGTTTCTAAGAACCCCTGGTTCATATATATTTGAAGTGGGCATCAACCTCCCAACTTCCTCCCAATATTTGGCATCAAATCGGGCTTCGAATCTCCCAATAATGGGCAAATTCCATTAAGAACAATTGAAAAATCTTTATTATAAGGTAAAAACCCAAAAATGTACAAATACAGGGTGCAACCCCTTTTCTTTGGGCTCCTAGTCGCATGTTCTCTGCCATGTTGTTGAGGGTTGGGCTGGCACACTGGTCGTTAGCCCTGGTCTGCGCTAGGTTTTGGTTGCATGGCCATGTGTCATGGTGTTAAGGCTCCACTCTCCACAATTGTTGCTAGCTCCTGAGTTCGTAGCCCCTGGTCAGTCGGGGCTGGCCCTTGTCGAACGGGGCCTATCCCCTAACACTCCACATGTCAAATTTAAATGGTAAATGTGTCGTTTGGTTAACAAGACCTGCCATTCGACCATCTGGTTAGCCCAGGGAGTTAGTCTGTTGCACCCACGGAGATCGGGGCTTCGAATCCCCTAGGAGCCATAACAAATTTTTGAACTAGCTGACATTGGAAAAAAATGGGGTGCCATGTGGTGCCCTCTAATTAGGCCATGTGTCACACCGTGATTAGATCGTACCACACAGTCACTAGCACAGTCAGCGTACAGTCAACAATATGCCACGTCATCGTCATACAATCTAATAAGCTACCACGTCAGCTTCTATATAGCCCAATCACCTGCCACATCACATCCGCACTGCACAAATGTCATTCGTTCTACCACATGTCAGCCTTCTATTGGGTCACGTCATGTAGGGACTACCACATGTCATCTGTACAATGCCATGTGTCAAATCTGTATAGGTGCCAACTCAGCCCAAAAATGCCAAATTTGAGTGACACGTGTCACCTCCTAGTGATGCCACATCATCATCATGATGTCATCATGATGTCATGTTGACATCACCTGTCGTATTGCTGACGTTAGCAGTACGGCCTATTGACTTTGACTAGTTAACTTTTTTGCCTATTTGGGAAATTGGTCAGAACGCGATATCTTTCACGTACGTCGTCCATTTGCGAAAAAAATTATATGGTCAGAATCAACGTGACGAGACAGACGCAATGGCACTGGTTTCTTCTGATTCCAAGAACTTTTATTTTTAGGCCTTCCTGGATCCATTTTGGATCATGCCTCCCCACTGAGACCTTTTGGTCCTCCAAAAGGGTATTAACCAGTCATCAAGTGCGGGATAGGCCACCGCACTTATTCTTTGTCTTCAAACTTTATCCTGTGCACCTGTCTCATCAAGATCAATTGGAAAACAACCATGAAAACTAACAACATATTGTGAGCCACTTGTACTCTTTCACATCTTACTAAAGCCACTACCATCCTATTCAACACTCAACACACCCTAAAAAAGTCTTATCAATTTTTTGTCACTTTTTGGGTACCAGTTGTTTTCTGCACTGTCTGACTCGATTTCATTTTGAAACGTTTTGTCCTTGTTTATTTTCATGACTCTCATCACCTATTCAGGTTTGTTTGAACTTATGAAACCCCATGACTAATAGACATTAACACCTGATTTAAGAATCGGCAGCCAAACACTCCACCTAACGAGCTCAGGTTTGGCATCGGAAAGAATTCAAGTAAGTAAAGGAAACACTTGGAAAACAACATTCGTTGAGCACCAATATTCATCGGCAGAAGGCAGAAGGCAGTTTTGGTTTGTGTAAGTTTTTCGCATAAAGGCTCGAGAGATAGCCAATCCCATTCGACATCGGTAAAATACGAGGAGGACAAACGTTAACAAGGGACGAAAAGAAATCGACGATAGTCGATGCCCGACACACTTTATCGGGATCGGGAAAAATCTAGAAGGATCACAAAAAATGTTTTGACCATGATAAATTTATCCTTGATCGTCAATCCCCGATGCATTTTCGGCATCGGGGATTTGTCGAGGGAGTCGATCCGAGAGAACTTGGGTATGTTTATCGTCGATCGTCGATCATTAACACTTTTTCAGCATCGGCAAGCTAGGATTCGGTTTTAGAACGAATAGCTTAAGGAAAGTCTCAACTCTGATTGATACGAGCGAATTAAGTCACTGGTCTCGAACTCCATGTGTATTTACCAAGTAAGAGGGTCGTATGGTCTAGTTCTATCCCGAGTCATTCTTGGTTCTAGAGGTCCTAGTCACACCTCCAAGTCAGCTTTGCCACATTAGCATTGTATGGTAAGTTCAATCAGCGTCAAAGACTTTCCAGGAGGATATCAGCAAAAATTTTCATAGCACAATCCTGACCCCCGATCCACCCACTGAAAGAGCGGCACAACAGGACTTTTTCAGCGTTAGATACAATCGGATTTTGGACATTTAAGGAACTAATTAATACCCGATACTGCATTAGTTGTACCTCGTGCGCCAATTAAAACAAAATTTTTAAAACCGTCGATAGACCACATAACCACCCACACCTCCGCCGTCAACCCATGATGAATTTAATTTCTAAAGATTCGGCGACAGATTTATTGAAATTTTACTCATAACTCGAATTGAATGGCTGATGCGATGTGGTAAGATATTCCCTCTTTAAATCTCTTGAACCGTTGTGAACAAATTCATTATGAATGTAAGAGAATTCCAGAGCATCCAAAGGATCAAAATGAGCAAAGCGAAGACTATACTAACCCTCACGATTATCAAAAAACCAGGTTTAACAAGCTTCAGAGGTATGTATCCAAGTCTGTCAATTCGTTCACTATAATTTATATTTGTTCGTCTGGTTTTCTACACAGTCTCTAAACTCTGCTCTAGTTGTAGGAACAATGTCACCGAGAAATCCAACCACCAGACACTCTTCAAGAGCACCAAAGTTGAAATAACCAGAGACAGGCGAAGGTTGCTCTCCAGGGACCGCAACGCAATTAGAATACGCCCCTAGGGTGAAGCCTATCGTCAAAACAGCCACAAAGAAATTTTTCATCTAGACTTCGGCCTTTGGCAATACAAAGGAAAGCATCGGATCCAAGATAACTCTCCCACAGTGGGGGGATCTCTTCAATAGGATTAGCAAAGAAGAATACCCAGAGTATATCCCACACAGTGACTCGGAAGTAAGGCCTCTCGATGACAAGGTGTTCCCCAACATTCGACGGTCTTATTTACACATGGTGGTGAGCAGAACCCCCATTTTTCCCTACATAGAGGTCATGAAGTGGCTCATCGACCACACGGATGAGAAGAAATGTTTGATCAACGATGAGAATGGTGGGTGCGTCAGGGTTTTCCTCCCGATAGAGATCCAAAAATACTACAATCTCAGGGACCCAGAGGAGCGGCTTCAACATGGACTTCGTGGTGAAGTTCTATGAATTCCATGACACCAGTTGGTTTATCGCTTCATGGTGGAGGGAATACAATAAATTCACCAATCGGAGCAATGGATGGTATGGGACAATCAACCTGAGGGAGCCATACATCTATTTGATGGCTCTCATTTGTCGTCTATATGGAGAAAAGGATTGCTCCAAGTTCTTGGAAGCATGGATGCCTTTGGCATACATGGTTGCAATCGTCGGGAGCAGTTTCAACTGGGGAGAAATAATCTCCAAACAATTAATCATCTGTGTGCAGCAAGCTCAGACGTCGAAGGAAGGAGAGGCACCAACTTTCTGCATGGCCTTGCTCCTACTCGATGTCATGTGTGCTAGGAACGTCTTCGCCGACATGAATCTGAGTTGGCATGTTCTAGAGCTCCCGGTCCATGTCTACTTCAGCGTGTTATGGGAAAATAGGTACAAGAAATATTACTCGTTCATCTGCGATGAATTCATCGCCTGCATCTATTTTATTATTTTTCAGAAGGAATGCCCAAGGCTATCAACAGAACAGAATAAAATGATAGCCAAGGTAGGCCATTGGTACTTGGATGAGCGTGCAACCTACATCAAGGTGTTTGGGGCCACTGGAGCACCACATCTCCTACTGGGTCATGTCCCAGACCAGCTCTTCATGGGAGAAATTTGTTATCAGACCATCCTACAGGGCTACAACGCCAAACTAGTCAAAGACAAGAAATGGGCCTTCATACCATACAGGTTCCATGTAGGTTTCTATCTGGTAAAGAATATTGCTCAAGCCAAACAATAAGGGTTCAGCCAACTCGAATTCAAGTTCCCAACAGGCCGATTCTCCAAGCACGATCCAAAAGGCTTGGTCCTGCAACATGCTTCACAGGTGTCATCCTGTTGGTTGTATGCTCACGATAAGTTTGAGGATGACGTCTTCACATAAAACGTCCAGGACTGGGACGAAGTGGTGCAAAGGATGGCCAACCTGAACATTACCAACTTCAAGGCCATGAGCATGGATGAACAGGTGGAAATAATAGAGAAGTCGACTCAAGAGGCCCTCGGTGCCAGGAAGGAAATCAGAGTGGCAGAGGCAATAGAGAAGTAGAGAAGGGGTTTGTTCTTGACACCATAAGGGCAGACAAGGGGATTTCTCTTGATGGCAGAAGCACGGAGAGTCATTGATCAGTTGCAGAACAACCCGGATCTCATAGAGATGACAATGGTTCTTGTCGACAACCCAATCGAAAGCCGAGGAGAGCCAAGCGGCTGAGAGCCGATACCACTTGAAGGAATCATCGGGCCAGAAAATCCTGAAATCCCACCACCACAGGTCGGATCACCCAGGGGAATTTAAACTCAACCTGAGATATCAAGGACACCAGGTAGAACTAGTGCACCAAACCCCTTGCATGAATTAATAACTATCTATGATGATGAGGAGAGTCTGGAGGTTTCCTTGGTGACTCTAGTGCAAATTATAGAGGAAAAGGAACCCGAGAAATCATCTTCCCCATCTCCCGATGCTCCAATTCAAAGCCTTCCACAAAGCGACCAGGAGGTCGAAAGTGTCTTAGATGCTCAGCTACTCGATACAGCGAGAACCCTGATGGATGACTCGAAGGACGAGCTAGGATCAGGTGAACAAGAAGGAGAAACTCCACAACAAGAAATCAGCATCTCGATAGTTGATTATCAAATAAGTACCGAACCTGCCCCTGATTCATCAATTTTGGCCAATACTTTACTTCCCGATGAGAAACAACCAGAGGCCTAGCTTTCGAGATGTATAGAAGAGCTTCAAGAACCCAGTCTTGAACAGATATATAACATCGAGAGCCTGGGAAACACTCTTACTTGGGGAGAGCAACAAATCCCCATACCTGTGGATGAGTTCATTGGCATACAAGCCATCGCCTACGACCAAAAGAGGAAAGCCATCATGAAGAGAACCACTGAGAAGAGGAGACTTACTCTGGACAGTTCCATTCACATCACCACAGAGGATAAATTGATTAGCACATAGCATGCTAAGATGTCTGAGCTTATTAGTGCAGGGATGGAAATCACAGATGCCACCGTGGATAGAGCAAGGAAATATGAAGAGGATTTGGCCTTTGCGCTAAAGGATTTGGAGCATCTGTGCCATTTGGCGAAGTATTATTAGGACTCCATGCAGGCCACGGTGTTCTTGAGAAGCTAATTCCAGGATGCCTACAGTAAATTCACAAGTGAGCAGCACCTTTTCACTACAGGGATAGATGATTTCCAAGAAGACACCCTTATGGCGCGGGAAACATGAAAGAACATGGAAATATGGTATGAGAAATCCCACCAAGTGATGGAAAGAATTGATTACATCAGCATGGTTCAAAAGGGTTGAGACGTCGAAGAGCACGGCATTCGTGTACTAAGGGACAGCGGCATTGACCATATAAGGAAGTCAATCAAATATTGGGTGAAAATCGCCCAAGAACCTCATCAGAAGATCCAAGAGAAATGGGTCGATTGCGAAAGAAGTTGGACCGAGATCAATCAAGTGATGAGAGACATCAATCTCCCAGAATTTGGCACCCCCGAGGACTTTGTCGACTTGCATGACATAGTCAAACTACATGCAAAACGAGACTCATCATGGACTGCGGAGATAGAAAAGGTGGCGAACATGGGGCCCGGACAAGTACAACAATTCATGGATCACCCAATCAAGGCTCGAACAGTGTTACAGCAGTTGAGTGTTAAACTAGTCATGTATCGAGCACGAGCAATGGAAATAAAGGAGATCCTTTCGGCCTCGATGGACCAACATAGATTCCTGTATGTCAACACATGCGAGGAACTCTTTGTCAAATGGTCAGAGTATGAGAAGAGTCATCCACTCAAGTGAAACCATTTGATGACTCTTAGAAGACTAAGAGATGAAATCGTCATGTGGCGATGTTTGATTTACTTAGCTTGCACTTTTGATAGTTATTTTTAGTTAATAATTTGTTATAAATAAGAGGATCGACCTATTAGAAGAGGTAGATGGTTTTTGCAAATACCCTCATTTTTGGAATTGTAAAGAACTATTTCAGAACTACCTTAATTGAGAAGTCATGTTTAGTACCGGAGATAAACTTGTGTTTTCATCAAAAGCGTGTGTGATTGGATCTAAGGAGAAATTACTTTCGACTTTGTCTCATGAATGGATGTTGTAACGAGTAAGGGTTTCTGAATCTGTTGATAATTTATCTGATTCAATATTTTTATAATTCTTATCTCTAATTATGTAAAACAAATCATTGCGTTAATGTGTGATTGGTGATTAGAGCTAAGGAAACTATTTTTCCTACCATTATTTTATTGCATGTATGTTCTCTTATGATTATTGTATCGCAGTCAATAATTGAAATACCAGCAAGTTGATGTATTAGTACTAGGCTTTCCATAGGTGTAAGAATCATTGTTTGCATGCTTGAGCAAGAGGGTTATCCCGAGCTCATCCCTCTTCAATAGTTAAGCTTTCCCCCTTTTGTTACCCAACTGGTTTATACTAGCACCTATCTTGTATCAGACCCACCTATAAGAGAAAATACAAAAAGAGAACGTTCAAATTGAAGGAGGATTTTTTATGAGAAGATATCTTGTAAACCACTATGTAAAGTCCATCGATTAATTGGTCGGATCACAATATCTGGAGAACCATTCCACTATCAAACGTTGCAGAGTCTAATTGGGCCTCGGTGGCGGGTTTGGTTCCTACTGTTGAGTTAAAAGGACTTAGTACCCCTCAACAGAATTGGTGCTAGAAGGACAGCCTGAAGAATGAATGGCTAACAATATTTTTTATATAATATTTCACACACCCTACGAATTCAAAAGGGCCCACACGCATGGCTAGTCATTCTCAAGACATCCCACACACACTGAGTACTCCTGAAACGAGTAACTCATCCCAACAATAGGAAGAACATGTATTCCCTAAAATACTTTACGCTCTTCCCCATGAGGAGTTGAACCAGTTCACAAGAATCACAAGCACTTACGCCCAAATAATCGGACCACTAACCTTAGCTTTGTACTTCCTCGTCGAAAACAAGTAAGCAGACCAGTGGTCGCCACCCCTGACCAGGTTTTTGTTCAAACAATAGGAGACTTGATAGATTTCGCCCTGAATGAAATCAAACATCCCTTTAATATAATCCCTGAAACACCAGCTGGTAACTGCTTTGAGCCCAACGATTTTTCTGACGAGGAAGGGTTTAACTCAAAACACTCAGTTTCGAAGTCGAACGACATGGAAGATAACAATGAGTATAATGAATAAAGGGGAAACCCACCTCAAAATAATCAACCCTGGTTGGCCAGAGATGCTCTGGCCATCATCGGACGAGTACATAACCTTCCCCAACATCCAGAAAAGTTACTCCCTAAATTTGACCCTGAAACCTCAGGATTTCCTGAAGACCATATCAAAAAATTCATACTAGCTATTATATTGATGAATGTCCAACATAAAGATGTAGTATGCAGGATTTTACCCTATACTTTGAAGAATGCGGCCTCCACATGGTATTTTAACTTGCATGTAGGGTCCATAACTAGTTGGACAAAGTTTCAAAAGGATTTTCTAGATAAATTTGCAGAAGAAACCGCTACATGAGATTTGATGGTTGAGTTGTTCGCCTCAACCATGAGTTCAAAGGAGAAGGTTAAAGACTTCAATCAATGATTCACCACTATCCTGAAAAAATTTCAACCCGAAGCTAAATCCACTCAGGATTTGCAAATCGAAGTATATGTTAATGCTCTCCCAGCTTCCATTTCCATGTTTGTGAAGAGCGCTGCCAAAACAACCTTAGCTAGAATTTTGAGGAAGCTAAAACAATAGAACTCCAAATGAAGGGATGTAAAGAAGGCCAGGTCTCATTGGTCAAGAAGGAAGTTCAACCTCTGCCCAGGAGAGGACTCTTGTTGACCAAACCCCCATGGAAACAAACAAAACAAGGTCCCGAAAAAGGAAGTGGAGACATAGAAGACCTACAACGCATGGTAAAGAAGTTGTCAAACGAAATCATAGACATGAAAAGAAACACATGGGAAGGAAACCAAGGCCAGAGGCCCTATAAACCCTTTTTTAAAAGAAATCCACTATTCAAAGCAATTGAACCTCCTCCAGCCAACTTAAACATCGATCTGGGAAATATAGCATTCGACTCTTTTTGTACCTATCACCAAGAGAAACATTTTGAAAGAGACTTCCCACAATGGGTGCATACCATGAATTTGATGGCCAATCGATTTCTAGACGAGGTTTCCCTTACCAAACAATCAAGCGTCTTAGCTATGAATATTGTTGATCAGTAATAAGTTGATCCACGAGAAGAAAAAACCATGTTGATATGGGACCCTGACCTACCAATCCCTTCCGATGACCTATTTGAGGTTCAAGAACCACTCGTAGAGGTCTTGGCTATGCAAACACAAAGTAGGGGTTAGCTTGTCTAAAATGACCTTACTACTACCCAAACTTCAAGAGGAAATCCAATGTTCGGTCACCCTAAAGAACCTTTTGTCTCTCGAAGAAATCTTATAAACATCCGTACTTTAGAATTGTCCAAGCTAGACTACAACATAGTAGAATATTTGAAAAAATTGAAGGCAATTATATCGGTCATGGACATGTGTAGAATCACTCAGCAAAAGGAATTTTTGTTACAAGCATTGAATTCATTAGAAAATCCTACAACAAGCACTGACCAAGGAGAAAATCCATCCCTCTCATATCTAAGAAATAAACCAACTGTGAATGCTTGCTCTGAAGATAAGAAGGGAAAGCCTTTTCTCCCACTGTTACTCTTGACATTTGAAGTCTTCAACAGAAACCTCCACAATTGTTTGGTTGACTCAGGGGCATCCTCTAATGTTATGCCATTGTCTATATGCAAGAAACTAAATGAAGTCCCTCTCAAAAGTCATAAACATGTGATACAACTAGACATAACCCAGATCAAAGTTATGGGAGATCTCAAAGATGTCATGATCAGGATGGTGACTCACCCAAAATTTGTTCAAGTGATTGACATCATTGTAGTACATACCCCAGAAGCCTATGGATTTCTACTTAGTCAATATTGGTCTGAGAAGATAAACAGGTACTTTAGTACTGGCTGGGCTCACCTCTGGTTTCCATTAAAGGGACACACGAATATGATCGGGATCGATAGGGAAAGATATCTAAAACATATTGTCACCAACCTAGAAACCCTCAAAAAAACTTCTTCGACAGATTTCCCTGTCCTATGCAATTATTCCTACGACTCTAATTTCGGGAATTTCTCCCCCCTCTCATATGATGTTCCTCTTACTCAAAACTCAAGAAAATTTTCTCGGTGGCAAAAGAAATACTCTTCTATCAAGAACCTTTGTTCAAAACCACTGAGTAGATAGGAGGAAAGGAGGAAAGTGGTAGTCAAAATGAAACTGATGGTTTTCACTCACAAGTCTAGACCTTGTACTTTGATGGGTCTAAGTCACAAGAAGGATCAGGAGTGGGGTGTATCTTCATTGATCCCAAAGGTAAATGAAATTTCTTGTCCTGCAGACTAAAATTTGAGTGCACAAACAACATCGTCGAGTATCAAGCTCTAGTACAAGAGATAAATAAAGAAATAGACATAAACGTTAAAGAACTAAAGGTTTTAGGAGATTCTGAAATCCTCGTTAGATAAGTAAGGATCACTATACAAAGAAACTCTCCCCACATGAGTAATTACCAATAGGAAGTGCACAGACTAATAGAACATTTTGAAGCCTTCAACATTGTAGTGATCCCCATAACAAAGAACACTATTGTTGATTCTTTGGCCACTGCTGCCTCAAGGCTATCCCCTTTAGAAGACTATGAAGCCTCCTGGTTCACTGTGGAGTTACTCCACAAACCGTTGGTGCCCAACAATATTTCTAATTGGAAGGTTTTTCAAGGAGATGAAGAGATCATAAACTTCTTAACCAATCAAGAACATTTTAAGGATCTGGCTATCGACGATGAAATATTTTAGGAACAAATAGTAGGAATCGATCCCCGTGCACAAGGAGCTGAAACAGATCAATCGACTGACAAACCGAGGTCTCACATGATATCGAAAGGGGTAGCCAATTTAGAAAACTTTTTTGACTTAAGGGAAATATTTCAGGGTCAATGAACACAAAGACAAGAAGTTCATGTCCCATGTACGAAACCATTAATCTAGGAACCCCAGAAAACCCCAAGAATATAAATCTCGGCAAGACAATGTCTAAATAAGAAAGGAAGCCTGTCTCAAACTTTTTAGACAATATCAAGATGTTTTGCATGGTCCTATCGAGATCTGAAAACTCATGATACTTGTATCATTCAACACACAATATCGTTAAATCCCAGAGTGAAACCCTTCCAACAGAAGCTCCAGAAGTACCACCCATCCCTGGAGCCTCTCATGTGTCAGGAGTTAAAGAAATTACTAGATGTTAATATTATCTTCTAGGTTAGACACTCTGCATGGGTAGAAAATTTGGTTCCTGTGAGAAAAAAATCTAGGGAGATCTTTTTGTGTGTGGATTTCAAGAACCTCAACAGAGCATCAAAAAAGGACAACTACTCAGTCCCACCGATGGAGAAACTCTTGCAGACCATGTCTGGTTCTGAGATTTTTTCTCTACTGAACGGTTTTTCAGGTTACAACCAAGTTCTAGTTTTAGAAGAAGACCATTTGAAAACTACCTTCCGAACCAAGCGGGGAACCTTTGCTTACAAATGCATGCCCTTTGGGTTAATCAATGTTGGGGAAACCTTCCAAAGGGACATGGATGTAGCATTCTGGGGACTAATTAACAAATGTGTAGTAGTCTATTTGGACGACGTAATTGTGTATTCAAAGAATAGAGAAGATCACATCCAACACTTAACCCAGATTTTCGAGAGGTGTAGGAAATATGGTATATCGTTAAACCCTAAGAAAACTATCTTTGGTGTCGAGGAAGGTAAATTACTAGGTCATATTGTATCTCAAGAAAGAATTCGCATAGACCCAGAACAAATTAGGGCTATAGCTTAGCTTCCATTACCCCACAACAAAAAGGCTATGCAATCCTTCTTTGGGAAAATCAATTTTGTGAGAAATTTCACCCCCGATTTCGCTGAAACTATCAAACCCCTAGAGAAAATTATCCGCAAAAATGTTGAATTCAAGTGGGATAATGAACGAAAAAGTGTTGTCAGCAATATTAAGGCTGCAATATCTCACGCTCCAGTGTTGCGAAGTCCATACTTTAGCAAAGATTTATTCCTCTATACTTTTTCCTCCAAGTAATCGTTAGTTGTAGTATTGACTCAGAAGGATGACGACAACAATGAGTCCCCAGTCTCATTTATGAGCACTAATATCCAAGGGGACGAACTAAATTACCCTGCTATAGACAAGAAGGCTTATGCAGTATACAAGGCAGTGAAACATTTCAGATCTTACATCCTAAAGAACCATACCAAAGTCATTGTACCTCATCCCAGAGTTTGATCCCTATTCACTCAGTAGGAGATGGGGGAAAGAAGAGGAAATTGGATGGCAGTGGTCCAAGAATTTGATCTAAATATAAAACCTCCTAAACTGGTTAAGGGACAAGGATTATGTAAACTAGCAGTTGAAGCTCGGGACCAAGTAAATGAAGACCTCGGATGGGAGAATGAAGTGGCAATATGGTGTGGTGAAGCTTCATACATCTCCCCGGGGCAGGAGTCTTGGTATGAGAAACTAACTTATCTACTACATCATGGGACTTGCCCAGAAAACCTAAATCCTAGGGAAAGGAGAGATCTCAGGTTAAAATCAGCACAATATCATCTCAAAAATTCGGTGCTCTTCCACTTTAATTATGATGGGGTACTTTTAAGATGTCTTGAACGTGAAGATGCATACAAGGTTCTGAAGGAGCTCCATGATGGTCCTGTAGGTGGACACTTCGTAGGGACTAACAACACTCACAAAATACTGAGAGTCGACAATTAATTGCCTACTCTGTTCAGGGATGCTCACACATACGCTAGGAACTGTAAAACTTGTCAAATGAGCGTGGGGAGGGAAAATAGAGCAGTTGTCCCACTCCAACCTGTGGCTGTCTCCAGGCCCTTCGAGAAATGGGGGTTGATATCATAGGAGAAATTACACTAAGTTCTTCAAAACAACATAGATACATATTGACTGCCACAGACTATTTCACAAAATGGGCAAAGGTCGTCCCTCTGACTCATGTAAACGAAAAGGTGGTGATCCAATTCATAGAACAACAACTGATTACAAGGTTTAGAATTCCTTCTTTCCTTGTTTTCGATAATGATGCTTACTTTTATTCCACCCTATTAATAGAGTTTTCTTTAGACAAAGGAATCATAATCAAATACTATGCAAATTACTATCCACAGAGGAACGAAGTGGCAGAATAACCTAATAAGAACCTAGTGAGGATCTTAAAGAAAATAGTTGCAGACAACCAGATGAATTGGCACAATTCACTTCATAATTCCTTATGGGTTGATAGAGTAACACCCAAGGAAGCTATAGGTAATTCCCCATACTTTTTGGTATACTGACATGAAGCCATTCTCCCGAATGGGCTATATCTTCCATCTCTTCATCTTGCTTAGGATTCTAGAGGATAACCCTCATCATTCATTCAACAGAGAATTGATACCCTCCTCATGCTGGAAGAAGAAAGGGAGAAAGAAAAATCAAATTTCATTTCTCATCAGTAGATAGTTAAAAGATGGTTTGATAAGCATAAGGCCAAAGAGAAGAATTTTGAAGTATGAGACTTAGTCCTGAAATGGGAAAGAGCGAATGAGTCAAAGGGAAAACATTCGAAGTTTCAAAATATATGGCTCGAACCTTTTCAAGTAGCCGAGAAAATTGGGGTAGGCACGTATCGGTTGCAAAAACTGAGGCGGGGAACCTGACGCCCTCTCGGTGAATGGCCAAGCCCTAAAACAATATTTCTGTTAAAAACAAAATGTGTGTGTTTTCATGATATTTTGTTTTTAGGTAGCCTGATTGCAGAGTTCTTCATCTTTTGTTTTTCTTGTTATAGTACTTTCTGTGCTTTTTAAGTTTGTGTTTAGAAAAGCATTGGTTGGCCTTAATTCATGCAATATGACAAACTATGTTCCCAACTCATGCTTACGTACAACACAAAAAAGCGTTGGTAGAATTGTGATTGTTTTGAAGGAGTTATGTATCTAACATGTGAAAATAAACAACCTTGGCAAAGTGATGAAGTGTCCGCCTGGTGGTCTGGTAAAACCTGAAGGGAAATCTGGTATGCTGGAAAGGACTACATGTACCTCAAGATAGAGCTAGAAAAAATTCACCTTAACCATCTCAATTTGCAAATAATAGACGTCCTCCTCTCCCACTCACTCAGGGCATTCTGTCGAAATAAAAACAATTATATCAAATGAGTGCAAAGTACGAGAGGGTATCTTGATAAATTTGTCGGGGCTATGGAAGCTCGTTGGAAGTGGAGCAAGATCTGTGACGTCGGAATGACTATGTCGGGGCTATGGACACTCGTTGGTAGCGGAGCAACATCATGGCAACTGAATGATGATAACTAAAATTCCTAGTGCCATTGAATTCTTTACTCGACTCTTGTCAAAAGAGGGCATGGGTCATGGTTACTGGAAACGAAGGTGGAATAAAGGTTGAAACCCCATAGGCGGGCTCGGATTTCACCAACCAGGGAATTTCAAACACAAGGATAGGAGAGGCTCTGATAAAAACCATTTAAGTTCTTAAATAGATTTTTCAACAACTGAGCCCAAGGTAGGAACATAGATTCTGATTTTGCCTAGTAAGTCACCATTTGTTGAGCACTCAACACACCCTAAAAAATCCTTATCAAATTTTTGTCACTTTTTGGATACCACTTGTTTTCTGCACTGTCTGACTCGATTTCATTTTGAAACATTTTGTCTTTGTTTATTTTCATGACTCTCATCACCTATTCAGGTTTGTTTGAACTTATGAAACCCCATGAATAAAATACCTTAACACCTAAATTAGAATCAACGGCCAAACATTGTACCTAACACGCTCAGGTTCAGCGACGGAAAGAATTGAAGTAAGTAAAGGAAACACTCAGAAAAGAGCAGTCATCAAGCATCGATCTTCATTGATAGAAGGCAGAAGGAAGTTTTGGTTTGCATAAGTTTTTTGCATAAAGGCTCGAAAGATAGTTGATCCCATTCGGCATCGAAAAAATACGAGGAGGACAAACGTTAACAAAGACAAAAAGAAATCGTCGATAGTCGATGCCTAATGCACTTTATCAAGATCGGGAAAAATCCAGAAGGATCACAACAAACGTTTTGACCACGATAAAGTTATCCCCGATCGTCGATCCCTGATGCATTTTTGGCATCGTGACTCTGTCAAGGGAGTCAATCCTAGAGCACTTGGGTAGGTTTATCGTCAATCGTCGATCCTTAACACTTTTTAGCATCGGCAAGCTAGGATTTGGTTTTAGAATGAATAACTTAACAAAATTCATGAATCCGATTAATACGAGTGAATTAAGTCACTAGTCTCGAACGTCGTGTGTCTTTACTAGGTAAGAGGGTCGTATGGTCTAGTTCTATCCCGAGTCATTCTTGGTACCTGAGGTCCTAGTCACACATCTGAGTCAGCTTTGCCACGTCAGCACTGTACGATAAGTTTATTCATCGTTGGAGCTTTTGCAAGAGGATATCAGTGAAAATTTTCATAGAACAATCCCAACCCTCGATCCACCCAGTGAAAGAGCGTCATGATGGGATGTTTTCAGCGTTAGATACGATCAGATTTTGGACATTTAAGAAACTAATTAATACCCAATCTCGCATTAGTTGCTACCTCATGAGCCAATTAAAATGGAATTTTTGAAACCGCCAATAGACCACATCACCACTTGCGCCTCCGCCGTCAACCCATGATGAATTTAAGTTCTAAAGATTTGGTGGCAGATTTATTGAAATTTCACTCATAACCCGAATTGAATGGCTGATGTGATGCGGTAGATCTTCCATGTTTAAATATCTTGAATCATTGTGAACAGATTCATTCTGCACATAAGAGAATTCTCGAGCGTCTGAAGGAGAAAAATGAGCAACGCGAAGACTTTACTGACCCTCACGATTATCAAAAAACCAGGTTTAACAAGCTTTAGAGGTATGTATCCAAGTATGTCAATTCGTTGGTTATAATTTATAAGTGTTCGTCTGGTTTTCTGCACTGTCTCTAAACTCTGCTCAAGTTGCAGGAACAATGTCGTCGAGAAAGCCAACCACCAGATGCTCATTGAGAGCACCAAAGCTGAAAGAACCAGAGATAGGCGAAGGTTCCTCTCAAGGGACCGCGAGGCAATTAGAATGCACCCCTAGGGTGGAACCTGTCTTCAAAACAGCCACAAAGAAAGTCTTCATCTAGCCTCCAGCCTTTGGCGATACAAAGGCAAGCACCGGATCCAAGGTAGCGCTCCCACAGTGGGGGGATCTCTTAAACAAGATTAGAAGAGAAGAATACCTAGAGTATATCCCACACAGTGACCTGGACGTAAGGGCGCTCGATGACCATGTGTTCCCCAACATCTGACAGTCGTATTTACACATGGTGGCGAGAACAACCCCCATTTTTCCCTACATAGAGGTCTTGAAGTGGCGCATCGACCACATGAACGGGTAGAAATGTTTGATCAACGATGAGAATGGTAAGTGTGTCGGAGTTTTCCTCCCGACAGAGGTCCAAAAATAATACAAGCTCAGGGACCCAAAGGAGCGGCTTAAGACGAACTTCGTGATGAAGTTCTATGAATTCCATGACACCAGTCGGTTTATGGCTTCATGGTGTAGGGAACACAAGAAATTCACCAATCGGAGCAATGGATGGTACGAGACAATCAACCTGAGGGATCCATACATCTATTTGATGGCTCTCATCTATCATCTATATGGAGAAAAGGATTACTCTGAGTTCTCGGAAGCATGGATGCCTTTGGCATACACGGTTGCAAACGTCAGGAGCAGTTTCAACTGGGGATCAATAATCTCCAAACAATTAAGCTTTTGTGTGCCGCAAGCTCAAACACTGAAGGAAGGAGAGGCACCAACTTTCTACATGTCCTCGTACCTGCTCGATGTCATGTGCACTAGGAATGTCTTTGCCGGCATGAATCTGAGTTGGCATGTTGCAGAGCTCCCGGTCCACGTCTACTTCAGGATGCTATGGGAAAACAAGTACAAGAAATCTTACTCCCTCATCTGCGATGAATTCATCGCCCGCATCTATTTTATTATTTTTAAGAAGAAATGCCCAAGGCTATCAACGGCAGTGAAGAAAATGTGTTAAGGTCCTAACCCGCACATAGGTAGATCAATGTATTCGGATGTAATAAAGGTCAATATTAATAAGACCTTTCAATAAAATAGAATAAGGCGGATGTAAGAAGACCTAATAGAAGCTTCCGCTTCTAGAAGGAT
>SNQJ01S0024055.1:153732-174138 GCA_010110895.2 Picea sitchensis
TATTTTTAGGCCTTCCTGGATCCATTTTGGATCATGCCTCCCCACTAAGACCTTTTGGTCCTCCAAAAGGGTATTAACCAGTCATCAAGTGCGGGATAGGCCACCCCACTTATTCTTTGTCTTCAAACTTTATCCTGTGCACCTGTCTCATCAAGATCAATTGGAAAACAACCATGAAAACTAACAACATATTGTGAGCCACTTGTACTCTTCCACATCTTACTAAAGCCACTACCATCATGTTCAGCACTCAACACACCCTAAAAAAGTCTTATCAATTTTTTGTCACTTTTTGGGTACCACTTGTTTTCTGCACTGTCTGACTCGATTTCATTTTGAAACATTTTGTCTTTGTTTATTTTCATGACTCTCATCACCTATTCAGGTTTGTTTGAACTTATGAAACCCCATGACTAATAGACATTAACACCTGATTTAAGAATCAGCAGCCAAACACTGCACCTAACGCGCTCAGGTTCGGCGTCGGAAAGAATTCAAGTAAGTAAAGGAAACACTTGGAAAACAACATTTGTTGAGCGTCGATATTCATCGGCAGAAGGCAGAAATCAGTTTTGGTTTGTGTAAGTTTTTCACATAAAGGCTCGAGAGATAGTCGATCCCATTCAACATCGGTAAAATACGAGGAGGACAAACGTTAACAAGGGACGAAAAGAAATCGACGATAGTCGATGCCCGACACACTTTATCGGGATCGGGAAAAATCTAGAAGGATCACAAAAAACATTTTGACCATGATAAATTTATCCTTGTTCGTCAATTCCCGGTGCGTTTTCGGCATCGGGGATTTGTCGAGGGAGTCAATCTAAGAGAACTTGGGTATGTTTATCGTTGATCGTCGATCATTAACACTTTTCAGCATCGGCAAGCTAGGATTTGGTTTTAGAACGAATAGCTTAAGGAAAGTCTCAACTCTGATTAATACAAGCGAATTAAGTCACTGGTCTCGAACGCCATGTGTATTTACCAGGTAAGAGAGTCGTATGGTCTAGTTCTATCCCGAGTCATTCTTGGTTCTAGAGGTCCTAGTCACACCTCCAAGTCAGCTTTTCCACGTTAGCATTGTACGGTAAGTTCGATCAGCGTCAGAGATTTTCCAGGAGGATATCAGCAAAAATTTTCATAGCACAATCTCGACCCCCGATCCACCCACTGAAAGAGCGGCACAACAGGACGTTTTCAGCGTTAGATACAATCGGATTTTGGACATTTAAGGAACTAATTAATACCCGATACCGCATTAGTTGCTACCTCGTGCGCCAATTAAAACAACATTTTTTAAACCGCCAATAGACCACATAACCACATGCACCTCCGCCGTCAACCCATGATGAATTTAATTTCTAAAGATTCGGCGACAGATTTATTGAAATTTTACTCATAACCCAAATTCAATGGCCGATGCGATGTGGTAAGATATTCCCTCTTTAAATCTCTTGAACCATTGTGAACAAATTCATTATGCGCGTAAGATAATTCCAGAGCGTTTGAAGGAGCAAAATGAGCAAAGCGAAGACTATACTAACCCTCGCGATTATCAAAAAACCAGGTTTAACAAGATTTAGAGGTATGTATCCAAGTTTTTCAATTCGTTGGCTATAATTTAAATGTGTTCGTCTGGTTTTCTACACATTCTCTAAACTCTGCTCAAGTTGTAGGAACAATGTCACAGAGAAATCCAACCACCAGACGCTCTTCGAGAGCACCAAAGCTGAAATAACCAGAGACAGGCGAAGGTTCCTCTCCAGGGACCGCGACGCAATTAGAATACGCCCCTAGGGCAGAGCCTATCGTCAAAACAGCCACAAAGAAATTTTTCATCCAGACTTCGGCCTTTGGCAATACAAAGGAAAGCATCGGATCCAAGATAATGCTCCCACAGTGGGGGGATCTCTTCAATAGGATTAGCAGAGAAGAATACCCAGAGTATATCCCACACAGTGACTCAGATGTAAGGCCTCTCGATGACAAGGTGTTCCCCAACATTCGATGGTCTTATTTACACATGGTGGTGAGCAGAACCCCGTTTTTCCCTACATAGAGGTCATGAAGTGGCTCATCGACCACACGAATGGGAAGAAATGTTTGATCAACGATGAGAATGGTGGGTGCGTCAGGGTTTTCCTCCCGATAGAGGTCCAAAAATACTACAACCTTAGGGACCCAGAGGAGCGGCTCAACATAGACTTCGTGGTGAAGTTCTATGAATTCCATGACACCAGTCAGTTTATCGCTTCATGGTGGAGGGAAGACAATAAATTCACCAATCGGAGCAATGGATGGTATGGGACAATCAACCTGAGGGAGCCATACATCTATTTGATGGCTCTCATTTGTTGTCAATATGGAGAAAAGGATTGCTCAAAGTTCTCGGAAGCATGGCATACATGGTTGCAATCGTCGGGAGCAGTTTCAACTGGGGAGAAATAATCTCCAAACAATTAAGCATCTTTGTGCAACAGGCTCAGACGCCGAAGGAAGGAGAGGCACCAACTTTCTGCATGGCCTCATACCTACTCGATGTTATGTGCACTAGGAACATCTTCGTCGACATGAATTTGAGTTGGCATGTTCCAGAGCTCACGGTCCACGTCTACTTCAGTGTGCTATGGGAAAACAGGTACAAGAAATCTTACTCATTCATCTGCGATGAATTCATCGCCCGCATCTATTTTATTATTTTTCAGAAGGAATGCCCAAGGCTATCAACAGAAGAGAATAAAATGATAGCCAAGGTAGGCCATTGGTACTTGGATGAGCGTGCAACCTACATCAAGGTGTTTGGGGCCACTGGAGCACCACATCTCCTACCAGCTCATGTCCCAGACCAGCTCTTCATGGGAGAAATTTGTTATCGGACCATCCTACAGGGCTACAACGCCAAACTATTCAAAGACAATAAATGGGCCTTCATACCATATGAGTTCCATGTAGGTTTCTATCTGGTAAAGAATATTGCTCAAGCCAAACAAGAAGGGTTCAGCCAACTCGAATTCAAGTTCCTGACAGACCGATTCTGCAAGCACGATCCAAAAGGCTTGGTCCTGCAACATGCTTCACATGTGTCATCCTGTTGGTTGTATGCTCACAATAAGTTTGAGGATGATGTCTTCACATAAAACATCCAGGACTGGGACGAAGTGGTGCAGAGGATGGCCAACCTGAACATGACCAACTTCAAGGCCATGAGCATGGATGAACATGTGGAAACAATAGAGAAGTCGACTCAAGAGGCCCTCGGTGCCTGGGAGGAAATCAGAGTGGCAGAGGCAATAGAGAAGCAGAGAAGGGGTTTGTTCTTGACACCATAAGCGCAAACAAAGGGATTTCTCCAGATGGCAGAAGCACGGAGAGTCATTGATCAGTTGCAGAACGACCCGGATCTCATAGAGATGACAATGGTTCTTGTCGACAACCGAATTGAAAGCCGAGGAGAGCCAAGCAGCTGAGAGCCGATACAACTTGAAGGAATCATCGGGCCAGGAAATCCTGAAATCCCACCACCACAGGTCAGATCACCCGGGGGAATTTAAACTCAACCTGAGATATCAAGGACACCAGGTAGAACTAGTGCACCAAACCCCTTGCATGAATTAATAACTACCTATGATAATGAGGAGAGTCTGGAGGTTTCCTTGGTGACTCTAGTGCAGATTACAGAGGAAAAGGAACCCAAGAAATCATCTTCCCCATCTCCCGATGCTCCAATTCAAAGCCTTCCACAAAGCGACCAGGAGGTCGAAAGTGTCTTAGACGCTCAGCTACTCGATACAGTGAGAACCCTGATGGATGGCTCGAAGGACGAGCTAGGATCAGGTGAACAAGAAGGAGAAACTTCACAACAGGAAATCAGCATCTCGACAGCCAATTATCAAATAAGTACCGAGCCTGCCCCTGATTCATCAATTTTGGCTAGTACTTTACCTCCCGATGAGCAACAACTAGAGGCCGAGCATGTGGGATGTACAGAAGAGCTTCAAGAACCCAGTCTTGAATATATATACAACGTCGAGAGCCTGGGAAACACTCTTACTTGGGGAGAGCAACAAATCCCCGTACCTGTGGATGAGTTCGCTGACATACAAGCCATCGCCTACGACCAAAAGAGGAAAGACATCATGAAGAGAACCACTGAGAAGAGGAGACTTACTCTGGACAATTCCATTCACATCACCACAGAGGATAAATTGATTAGCACAGAGCATGCTAAGATGTCTGAGCTTATCGGCGCAGGGATGGAAATCACAGATGCCACCCTGGATAGAGCAAGGAAATATGAAGAGGATTTGGCCTTTGCGCTAAAGGATTTGGAGCATCTGTGCCATTTGGCGAAGTATTATTAGGACTCCATGTAGGCCACAGTGTTCTTGAGAAGCGAATTCCAGGATGCCTACAGTAAATTCACAAGTGAGCAGCACCTTTTCACTACAGGGATAGATGATTTCCAAGAAGACACCCTTATGGCGCTGGAAACGTGCAAGGACATGGAAATATGGTATGAGAAATCCCGCCAAGTGATGGAAAGAATTGATTACATCAGCACAGTTCAAAAGGGTTGAGACACCGAAGAGCACGGCATTCATGTACTAAGGGACAGTGGCATTGACCGTATAAGGAAGTCGATCAAATACTGGGTGAAGATCGCCCAAGAACCTCATCAAAAGATCCAAGAGAAATGGGTCGATTGCGAAAGAAGTTGGACCAAGATCAATCAGGTGATGAGAGACATCAATCTCCCAGAATTTGGCACCCCCGAGGACTTTGTCGACTTGCATGACATAGTCAAACTACATGCAGAACAAGACTCATCATGGACTGCGGAGATAGAAAAGGTGGCAAACATGGCACCCAGACAAGTACAACAGTTCATGTATCACCCAATCAAGGCTCGAATAGTGTTACAGCAGTTGAGTGTTAAACTAGTCAAGTATCGAGCACGGGCAGTGGAAATAAAGGAGATCCTTTTGGCCTCGATGGACCAACATAGATTCTCGTATGCCAACACATGCGAGGAACTCTTCATCAAATGGTCAGAGTATGAGAAGAGTCATCCACTCAAGTGAAACCATTTGATGACTCTTAGAAGACTGAGAGATGAAATCGTCGTGTGGCGATGTTTGTTTTACTTAGTTTGCACTTTTGATAGTTATTTTTAGTTAATAATTTGTTATAAATAAGAGGATCGACCTATTAGAAGAGGTCGATGGTTTTTGCAAATACCCTCATTTTTGGAATTGTAAAGAACTATTTCGAAACTACCTTAATTGAGAAGTCATGTTTAGGACCGGAGATAAACTTATGTTTTCATCAAAAGCGTGTGTGATTGGATCTAAGGAGGAATTACTTTCGACTTTGTCTCATGAATGGATGTTGTAATGAGTAAGGGTTTCTGAATCTGTTGATAAGTTATCTGATTCAATATTTTTTATAATTCTTATCTCTAATGATGTAAAACAAATCATTGCGTTAATGTGTGATTAGTGATTAGAGATAAGGAAACTATTTTTCCTGCCATTATTTTATTGCATGTATGTTCTCTTATGATAATTGTATTGCAGTCAATAATTGAAATACCAGCAAGTTCATGTATTAGTACTAGGCTTTTCATAGGTGTAAGAATCATTGTTTGCATGCTTGAGCACGAGGGTTATCCTGAGCTCATCCCTCTTCAATAGTTAAGCTTTCCCCCTTTTGTTACCCAGCTAGTTTATACCAGCACCTATCTTGTATCAGACCCACCTATAACAGAAAATACAAAAAGAGAAAGTTCAAATTGAAGGAGGATTTTTTATGAGAAGATATCTTGTAAACCACTACGTAAAGTCCATCGATTAATTGGTCGGATCACAAGATCTGGAGAACCATTCCACTATCAAACGTTGCAGAGTCTAATTGGGCCTCAGTGGTGGGTTTGGTTCCTACTGTTGAGTTAAAAGGACTTAGTACCCCTCAACAGAATTGGCTCTAGAAGGACGGCCTGAAGAATGAATGGCTGACAATATTTTTTATATAATATTTCACACACCCTGCAGATTCAAAACGGCCCACATGCATGGCTAGTCATTCTCAAGACATCCCACACACACTAAGTAATCCTAAAATGAGTAACTCATCCCAGCAATAGGAAGAACATGTATTCCCTAAAATACTTTACGCTCTTCCCCGTGAGGAGTTGAACCAGTTCACAAGAATCACAAGCGCTTACGCCCAAATAATCGAACCACTACCCTTAGCTTTGTACTTCCTCGTAGAAAACAAGTAAGCAGACCAGTGGTCGCCACCCCTGACCAGGTTTTTGTTCACACAATAGAAGACTTGATAGATTTCGCCCTGAATGAAATCGAACATCCCCTTAATATAATCCCTGAAACACCAGTCAGAAACTGCTTCAAGCCCAACGATTTTTCTGACGAGGAAGGGTTTAACTCAAAACACTCAGTTTTGAAGTCAGACGACATGGAAGATAACAATGAGTATAATGAATAAAGGGGAAACCCACCTCAAAATAATCAACCTTGGTTGGCCAGAGATGCTCTGGCCATCCCCAGATGAGTACATAACCTTCCCCAACATCCATAAAAGTTACTCCCTAAATTTGACCCTGAAACCTCAAGATTTCCTGAAGACCATATCAAAAAATTCATACTAGCTATTAGATTGATGAATGTCCAACATGAAGAAGTAGTATGCGGGATTTTCCCCTATACTTTGAGGAATGCGGCCTCCACGTGGTATTTTAACTTGCATGTAGGGTCCATAACTAGTTGTAAAAAGTTTCAAAAGGATTTTCTAGATAAATTTGTAGAAGAAACCACTACATGAGATTGGATGGCTGAGTTGTTCGCCTCGACCATGAGTTCAAAGGAGAAGGTTACAGACTTCAATCAACGATTCACCACTATCCTGAAAAAATTTCAACCCGAAGCTAAATCCACTCAGGAGTTGGAAATCGAAGTATACGTTAATGCTCTCCTAGCTTCCATTTCCATGTTTGTGAAGAGCGCTGCCAAAACAACCTTAGCTAGAATTTTGAGGAAGCTAAAACAATAGAACTCCAAATGAAGGAATGTAAAGAAGGCCAGGTCTCATTGGTCTAGAAGGAAGTTCAACCTCCACCTAGGAGAGGACTCTTGTTGACCAAACCCCAATGGAAACAAACAAAACAAGGTCCTGAAAAAGGAAGGGGAGACATAGAAGACCTACAACGCATGGTAAAGAAGTTGTCAAACGAAATCATAGACATGAAAAGAAACACATGGGAAGGAAACCAAGGCCAGAGGCCCTATAAACCCTTTTTTAAAAGAAATCCATTGTTCAAAGAATTTGAACCTCCTCCAGCCAACTTAAACATCGATCTGGGAAATATAGCATCCGACTCTTTTTGTACCTATCACCAAGAGAAACATTTTGAAAGAGACTTCCCACAATGGGTGCATACCATGAATTTGATGGCCAACCGATTTCTAGACGAGGTTTCCCTTACCGAACAATCAAGCGTCTCAACTATGAATATTGTTGATCAGTAATAAGTTGATCCACGAGAAGAAACAACCATGTTGATATGGGACCCTGACCTACCAATCCCTTCCAATGACCTATTTGAGGTTCAAGAACCACCCGTAGAGGTCTTGGCTGTGCAAACACAAAGTAAGGGTCAGCATGTCTCAAATGACCTTACTACTACCCAAACTTCAAGAGGAAATCCAACGTTTAGTCACCCTAAAGAACCTTTTGTCTCCCGAAGAAATCCTATAAACATCCATACTTTAGAATTGCCCAAGCTAGACTACAACATAGTAGAATATTTGAAAAAATTGAAGGCAATTATATCGATCATGCACATGTGTAGAATCACTTAACAAAAGGAATTTTTGTTACAAGCATTGAAGTCATTAGAAAATCCTACAACAAGCACTGACCAAGGAGAAAATCCATCCCTCTCATATCTAAGAAATAAACCAACTGTGAACGCGTGCTCTGAAGATAAGTAGGGAAAGCCTTTTCTCCCACCGTTACTCTTGACATTTGAAGTCTTCGATAGAAGCCTCCACAATTGTTTTGTTGACTCAAGGGCATCCTCTAATGTTATGCCATTGTCTATATGCAAGAAACTAAATGAAGTCCCTCTCAAAAGTCATAAACATGTGATACAACTAGACAGAACCCAGATGAAAGTTATGGGAGATCTCAAAGATGTCATGATTAGGATGGTGACACACCCAAAATTTGTTCAAGTGATTGACATCATTGTAGTACATACCCCAGAAGCCTATGGATTGCTACTTAGTCGATATTGGTCTGAGAAGATAAACAGGTACTTTAGTATTGGTTGGGCTCACCTTTGGTTTCCATTAAAGGGACACACGAATATGATCAGGATTGATAGGGAAAGATATCTAAAACATATTGTCACCGACCTAGAAACCCTCAACGAAACTTCTTCGGTAGATTTCCCCATCCTATGCAATTATTCCTACGACTCTAATTTCGGGAATTTCTCCCCCCTCTCATTTGATGTTCCTCTTACTCAAAACTCCGAAATGAATTTTCAAGAAAATTTTCTCGGTGGCAGAAGAAATCCTCTTCTATCAAGAACCTTTGTTCGAAACCATTGAGCAGATAGGAGGAAACGAGGAAAGTGGTAGTCAAAATGAAACTAATGGTTTTCTCTCACAAGTCTAGACCTTGTACTTTGATGGGTCTAATTCACAAGAAGGATCAGGAGCGGGGTGTATCTTCATTGATCCCAAAGGTAAATGAAATTTCTTGTCCTGCAGACTAGAATTTGAGTGCACAAACAACACCGTCAAGTATGAAGCTCTAGTACAAGAGCTAAATAAAGCAATAGACACAAACATTAAAGAACTAAAGGTTTTAGGAGATTCTGAATCCTCGTTAGATAAGTAAGGAACACTATACAAAGCAACTCTCCCCACATGAGTAATTACTAATCGGAAGTGCACAGACTAATAGAACATTTTGAAGCCTTCAACATTATAGTGATCCCTAGAACAAAGAACACTATTGTTGATTCTCTGGCCATTGGTGCCTTAAGCCTATACCCTTTAGAAGACTATGAAGCCTCCTGGTTCATTGTGGAGTTACTCCACAAACCGTCGATGCCCAACAATATTTCTAAATGGAAGGTTTTTGAAGGAGATGAAGAGATCATAAACTTCTTAACCAATCAAGAAAATTTTAAGGATCTAGCTATCGACGATGAAATATTTCAGGAACAAATAGGAGGAACCAATCCCCGTGCACAAGGAGCTGAAACAGATCAATTGACTGACAAACCGAGGTCTCACACGATATCGAAAGGGGTATCCAATTTAGAAAACCTTTTTGACTTAAGGGAAATATTCCAGGGTCAATGAACACAAAGACAAGAAGTTCATGTCCCATGTACGAAACCATTAATCTAGGAACCCCAGAAAACCCCAAGAATATAAATCTCGGCAAGACAGTATCTAAAGAAGAAAGGAAGGCATGTCTCAAACTTTTTAGACAATATCAAGATGTTTTGCATGGTCCTATCGAGATATGAAAGCTTATGATACTCGTATCATTCAACACACAATCTCGTTAAATCCCAGAGTGAAACCCTTCCAACAGAAGCTCCAAAAGTACCACCCATCCCAGGAGCCTCTCATGTGTCAGGAGTTAAAGAAATTACTAGATGTTAATATTATCTTCTAGGTTAGACACTCTGCATGGGTAGAAAATTTGGTTCCTATGAGAAAAAAATCTGGGGAGATCTGTCTATGTGTGGATTTCAAGAACCTCAACGGAGCATCAAAAAAAGACAACTACTTAGTCCCACCGATGGAGAAACTCTTGCAGACCATGTCTGGTTCTGAGATTTTTTCTCTATTGAACGGTTTTTCAGGTTACAACCAAGTTCTAGTTTTAGAGGAAGACCATTTGAAAACTACCTTCCAAACCAAGTGGGGAACCTTTTCTTACAAATGCATGCCCTTTGGGTTAATCAATGTTGGGAAAACCTTCCAAAGGGCCATGGATGTAGCATTCCGGGGACTAATCAACAAATGTGTAGTAGTCTATTTGGACGACGTAATTGTGTATTCAAAGAATAGAGAAGATCACATCCAACACTTAACCCAGATTTTCGAGAGGTGTAGGAAATATGGTATATCGTTAAACCCTAAGAAAACTATATTTGGTGTCAAGGAAGGTAAATTACTAGGTCATATTATATCTCAAGCAAGAATTCGCATAGACCTAGAACAAATTAGGGCTATAGCTTAGCTTCCATTACCCCACAACAAAAAGGCTATGCAATCCTTCTTTGGGAAAATCAATTTTGTGAGAAATTTCACCCCCGATTTCGCTGAAACTATCAAACCCCTAGAGAAAATTATCTGCAAAAATGTTGAACTCAAGTGGGATAATGAACGAAAAAGTGTTGTCAGCAATATTAAGGCTGCAATATCTCAAGCTCCAGTGTTGTGAAGTCCATACTTTAGCAAAGATTTATTCCTCTATACTTTTGCCTCCAAGTAATCGTTAGTTGTAGTATTGACTCAGAAGGATGACGCCAACAATGAGTCCCTGGTCTCATTTATGAGCACTAATATCCAAGGGGACGAACTAAATTACCCTGCTATAGACAAGCAGGCTTATGCAGTATACAAGGCAGTGAAACATTTCAGATCTTACATCCTAAAGAACCATACCAAAGTCATTGTACCTCATCCCAGAGTTTGATCCCTATTCACTCAGCAGGAGATGGGGGAAAGAAGAGGAAATTGGATGGCAGTGGTCCAAGAATTTGATCTAAATATAAAACCTCCTAAACTGGTTAAGGGACAAGGATTATGTAAACTGACAACTGAAGCTCAGGACCAAGTAAATGAAGACCTCGGATGGGAGAATGAAGTGGCATTATGGTGTGGTGAAGCCTCATACGTCTCCCCAGAGCAGGAGTCTTGGTATGAGAAACTAACTTATCTCCTACTTCATGGGACTTGCCTAGAAAACCTAAACCCTAGGGAAAGGAGAGATCTCAAGTTAAAATCAGCACAATATCGTCTCAAAAATTCGGTGCTCTTCCACTTTAATTATGATGGGGTACTTTTAAGATGTCTCAAACTTGAAGATGCAGACAAGGTTTTGAAGGAGCTCCATGATGGTCCTACAGGTGGACACTTCGTAGGGACTAACAATGCTCACAAAATACTGAGAACCGACAATTATTGGCCTACTCTGTTCATGGATGCTCACACATATGCTAGGAACTGTAAATCTTGTCAAATGAGCGTGGGCAGGGAAAATAGAGCAGTTGTCCCACTCCAACCTATGGCCGTCTCCAGGCCCTTCGAGCAATGGGGGTTAGATATCATAGGAGAAATTACACCGAGTTCTTCAAAACAACATAGATACATATTGACTGCCACAGACTATTTCACGAAATGGGCAGAGGTCGTCCCTCTGACTCATGTAAACGAAAAGGTGGTGATCCAATTCATAGAACAACAACTGATTACAAGGTTCAGAATTCCTTCTGTCCTTGTTTTCAATAATGACGCTTACTTTTATTCCACCCTATTAACAGAGTTTTCTTTAGACAAAGGAATCATAATCAAATACTCTGCAAATTACTATCCACAGAGGAACAGAGTGGTAGAATCAACTAATAAGAACCTAGTGAGGATCTTAAAGAAAATAGTTGCAGACAACCAGATGAATTGGCACAATTCACTTCATAATTCCTTATGGGTTGATAGAGTAACACCCAAGGAAGCTATAGTGAATTCCCCATACTTTCTGGTATACCGACATGAAGCCATTCTCCCGAACGAGCTATATCTTCCATCTCTTCATCTTGATTAGGATTCTAGAGGACAACCCTCATCATTCATTCAACAGAGAATTGATACCCTCCTCATGCTAGAAGAAGAAAGGGAGAAAGAAAAATCAAAGTCCATTGCTCATCAACAGATAGTTAAAAGATGGTTTGATAAGCATAAGGCCAAAGAGAAGAATTTTGAAGTACGAGACTTAGTCCTGAAATGGGAAAGAGCGAATGAGTCGAAGGGAAAACATTCGAAGTTTCAAAATCTATGGCTCGAACCTTTTCAATTAGCTGAGAAAATTGGGGTAGGCACGTATCGGTTGCAAAAACTGAGGCAGGGAACCTGACGCCCTCCCGGTGAATGGCCAAGCCCTAAAACAATATTTCTGTTAAAAACAAAATGTGTGTCTCTTCATGATATTTTGTTTTTAGGTAGGCTGATTGCAGAGTTCTTCATCTTTTGTTTTTCTTGTTATAGTACTTTCTGTGCTTTTTAAGTTTGTGTTTAGAAAAGCATTGGTTGGCCTTAATTCGTGCAATATGACAAACTATGTTCCCAACTCATGCTTACATACAACACAAAAAAGCGTTGGGAGAATTGTTATTGTTTTGAAGGAGTTATGTATCTAACATGTGAAAATAAACAACCTTGGCAAAGTGATGAAGTGTCCGCCTGGTGGTCTGGTAAAACCTGAAGGGAAATCTGGTACGCTGGAAAGGATTACATGTACCTCAAGATAGAGCTAGAAAAAATTCACCTTAACTATCTCAATTTGCAAATAACAGACGTCCTCCTCTCTCACTCACTCAGGGAATTCTGTCGAAATAAAAACAATTATATCAAATGAGTGAAAAGTACGAGAGGTTATCCAGATAAATCTGTCGGGGCTATGGACGCTCGTTGGAAGTGGAGCAAGATCTATGACGTCGGAATGACTATGTTGGGGCTATGGACACTTGTTGGCAGCGGAGCAACATCATAGCAACTGAATGATGATAACTAAAATTCCTAGTACCATTGAATTCTTTACTCGACTCTTGTCAAAAGAGGGCATGGGTCATGGTTACAAGAAACGAAGGTGGAATAATGGTTGAAACCCCATAGGCGGGCCCGGATTTCACCAACCAGGGAATTTCAAACACAAGGATAGGAGAGGCTCTGATAAAAACTAGTTAAGTTATTAAATAGCTTTTGCAACAGCTGAGCCCAAGGTAGGAACATAGATTCTGATTTTGCCCAGTAAGTCACCATTTGTTGAGCACTCAACACACCCTAAAAAATCCTTATCAAATTTTTGTCACTTTTTGGATACCACTTGTTTTCTACACTGTCTGACTCGATTTCATTTTGAAACATTTTGTCTTTGTTTATTTTCATGACTCTCATCACCTATTCAGGTTTGTTTGAACTTATGAAACCCCATGACTAAAAGACCTTAACACCTAAATTAGAATCGACGGCCAAACATTGTACCTAACACGCTCAGGTTCAGCGACGGAAAGAATTGAAGTAAAGGAAACACTCGAAAAAGAGCAGTCATCAAGCATCGATCTTCATCGATAGAAGGCAGAAGGAAGTTTTGGTTTGCATAAGTTTTTCGCATAAAGGCTCGAGAGATAGCTGATCCCATTCTGCATCGGTAAAATACGAGGAGGACAAACATTAACAAAGGACGAAAAGAAATCATCGATAGTCGATGCTCGATGCACTTTATCAAGATCGGGAAAAATCCAGAAGGATCACAACAAACGTTTTGACCACGATAAAGTTATCCCCGATCGTCGATCCCCGATGCATTTTTGGCATCATGACTCTGTCAAGCGAGCCGATCCGAGAGCACTTGGGTAGGTTTATCATCAATCGTCGATCCTTAACACTTTTCGGCATCGGCAAGCTAGGATTTGGTTTTAGAACGAATAGCTTAACGAAATTCATGAATCCTATTAATACGAGTGAATTAAGTCACTAGTCTCGAACATCGTGTGTTTTTACCAGGTAAGAGGGTCGTACGGTCTAGTTCTATTATGAGTCATTCTTGGTACCCGAGGTCCTAGTCACACCTCTGAGTCAGCTTTGCCATGTCAGCACTGTATGGTAAGTTTGATCGTCGTTGGAGCTTTTGCAGGAGGATATCAGTGAAAATTTTCATAAAACAATCCCAACCCTCGATCCACCCAATGAAAGAGCGGCACGACAGGATGTTTTCAGCGTTAGATATGATCGGATTTTGGACATTTAAGAAACTAATTAATACCCGATCTCGCATTAGTTGCTACCTCATGCGCCAATTAAAACGGAATTTTTGATACCGCCAATAGACCACATCACCACTCGCGCCTCCGCCGTCAACCCACGATGAACTTAAGTTCTAAAGATTTGGTGGCAGATTTATTGAAATTTCACTCATAACCCGAATTGAATGGTTGATGTGATGCGGTAGATCCTCCATGTTTAAATATCTTGAATCGTTGTGAACAAATTCATTCTACACATAAGAGAGTTCCCGAGCCTCTGAAGGAGAAAAAGAGCAACGCGAAGACTTTACTGACCCTCGCGATTATCAAAAAACCAGGTTTAACAAGCTTTAGAGGTATGTATCCAAGTATGTCAATTCGTTGGTTATAATTTATATGTGTTCGTCTAGTTTTCTGCACTGTCTCTAAACTCTGCTCAAGTTGTAGGAACAATGTCGTCGAGAAAGCCAACCACCAGACGCTCACTGAGAGCACCAAAGCTGAAAGAACCAGAGACAAGCGAAGGTTCCTCTCCAGGGGTCGCGAGGCAATTAGAATGCACCCCTAGGGTGGAACCTGTCTTCAAACCAGCCACAAAGAAAGTCTTCATCTAGCCTCCGGCCTCTGGCAATACAGAGGCAAGCACCGGATCCAAGGTAGCGCTCCCATAGTGGGGGGATATCTTCAACAGGATTAGAAGAGAAGAATACCGGGAGTATATCCCACACAGCGACCCGGACGTAAGGGCGCTCGATGACCATGTGTTCCTCAACATCTGACGGTCGTATTTACACATGGTGGCAAGAACAACCCCCGTTTTTCCCTACATAGAGGTCTTGAAGTGGCTCATCAACCACACGGACGGGCAGAAATGTTTGATCAACGATGAGAATGGCAGGTGCGTCGGAGTTTTCCTCGCGACAGAGGTCCAAAAATAATACAAGCTCAAGGACCAAGAGGAGCAGCTTAACATAGACTTCATGATGAAGTTCTATGAATTCCATGACACCAGTCGGTTTATGGCTTCATGGTGTAGGGAACACAAGAAATTCACCAATCAGAGCAATGGATGGTATGGGACAATCAACCTGAGGGAGCCATACATCTATTTGATGGCTCTCATATGCCGGCTATATGGAGAAAAGGATTACTCTGAGTTCTCGGAAGCATGGATGCCTTTGGCATACACGGTTGCAATCGTCGACAGCAATTTCAACTGGGGATCAATAATCTCAAAAAAATTAAGCTTTTGTGTGCAGCAGGCTCAGACACCGAAGGAAGGAGAGGCACCAACTTTCTACATGTCCTCGTACTTGCTCGATGTCATGTGCGCTAGGAATGTCTTTTTCGGCATGAATCTGAGTTGGCATGTTGCAGAGCTCCCGGTCCACGTCTACTTCAGCATGCTGTGGGAAAACAAGAACAAGAAATCTTACTCCCTCATCTGTGATGAATTCATTGCCCGCATCTATTTTATTATTTTTAAGAAGAAATGCCCAAGGCTATCAACGGCAGTGAAGAAAATGATAGCCAAGGTAGGCCATTAGTACTTGGATGAGTGCGCAACCTACATCAGGGTGTTTGGGGCCACTGGATCACCACATCTCCTACCAGCTCATCTCCCATACCGGCTCATCGGGGGATAAATTTGTTATCAGACCATCCTACAAGACTACAACGCCACATTGGTCATAGACAAGAAACAGGCCTTCATACCCTACGAGTTCCATGTAGGTTTATATCTGGTAAACGATATTGTTGAAGCCAAACAAAAAGGGTTGAGCCAACTCGAATTCAGGTTCCTGACAGGTTGATTCCGCAAGCACGATCCAAAAGGATTGGTCCTACAACATGCTTTACAAGTGTCATCCTACTGGTTGTATGCTCACGATACGTTTGAGGACAAAGTCTTCACAAAAAACGCTCGGGACTAGGACGAGGTAGTGTAGAGGATGGCCAACCCGAACATGACCAGGTTCAAGGCCATGAGCATGGATGAACAGGTGGAAACAATAGAGCAGTCGGCTCAAGAGGCCCTTAGGGCCAGGGAAGAAATCATAGTGGTAGAGGCAATAGAGGCGCGGAGAAGGGATTTGTTCTTGACACCATAAGTGCAGACAAGGGGATTGCTCCTGATGGCAGAGGCACAGAGAGTCATTGGTCAGTTGCAAAATGACTCAGATCTCATAGAGATGATGAGGGTTCCTGCCGACAACCCAATCGAAAGTCGAGGAGAGCCAAGCGGCTCAGAGCCGATACAACTTGAAGGAATCACCGAGCCAAAAAATCCTAAAATCCCACCACCACAGGTCAGATCACCCGGGGGAATTTCAACTCAGCCTGAGATATCAAGGACACTAGGTAGAACTAGTGCACCAAACCCCTTGCATGACTTAATAACTATCTATGATGATGAGGAGAGTCCAGAGGTTTCCTTGGTGACTCTGGTGCAGATTACAGAGGAAAAGGTACTCAAGAAAGTATCTTCCCCAGCTCACGATGCTCCAATTCGAAGCTTTTCATAGAGCGACCAGGAGGTCAAAAGTGTCTTAGACACTGAGCTACTCGATACATCAGGAACCCCGATGGACGGCTCGAAGGATGAGTTGGGATCAGGCGAACAAGAAGGAGAAACTCCACAACAGGGATCAGCATCTCGATAGCCGATTATGAAGTAAGTATCAAGCCTGCCCCTGATTCATCAATTTTGGCTAGTACTTTACCTCCTGATGAGCAACAACCAGAGGTCGAGCTTTCGAGACGTACAGATGATGTTCAAGAACCCAGTCTTGAACAGGTATACATCGTCAGGAGCCTGGGAAACCCTCTTACTTGGGGAGAGCAACAAATCCACGAACCTATGGATCAGGTCGCTGACATACAAGCCATCGCCTACGACCAAAAGACGAAATCCATCTTGAAGAGAGACACTAAGAAGAGGACGCTTACTATGGATAGTTCCATCCTCATCACTACAAAGGAGAAATTGATTAGCACGGAGGATGCCAAGATGTCCAAGCTTATCGGCGCAGGGATGGCAATCACAAATGCCACCCTGGATAGAGCAAGGAAAGATGAAGAGGATTTGGCCGCTGCGCCAAAGGATTTGGAGCATCTACGCCATTTGGAAAAGTATTATCAGGACTCCACGCAGGCCACGGTGTTCTTAAGAAGCGAATTCCATGATGCCTAGAGTAAATTCACGAGTGAGCGGCACCTTTTCACTGCAAGGATAGTCGATTTCCAAGAAGACACCCTTATGGTGCTGGCAACATGCAAGGACATGGAAAGATGGTATGAGAAATCCCACCAAGCGGTGGAAAGAATTGATTACATCAGCGCAGTTCAAAAGGGTCGAGACACCGAAGAGCACTACATTCGGGTACTAAGGGACAATAGCATCGACCATATAAGGAAGTCAGACGAATACTAGGTGAATATGGCCCAAGAACCTCATCAGGAGATCCAAGAGAAATGGGTCGATTGCGAAAGAAGTTGGACCAAGATCAATTGGGTGATGAGAGACATTGGTCTCCCAGAATTTGGCACCCCTGAGGACTTTGTCAACTTGCATGACATAGTCAAACTACATGCAGAACAAGACTCATCGTGGACTGCAGAGATAGAAAAGGTGGCGAACATGGCGCCAAGACAAGTACAGCAGTTCAAGGAGCACCCAATCAAGGCTCAAACAGTGTTACAATAGTTAAGTGTTAAAGTAGTCAAGTATCGGGCACGGACAGTGGAAATAAAGGATATCCTTTCAGCTTCGATGGACCAACACAGATTCCCATATGCCAACACATGCGAGAAATGCTTCGTCAAATGGTCGGAGTATGAGAAGAGTCATCCACTCAAGTCAAACCATTTGATGACTCTTAGAAGACTAAGAGATGAAAGCACCATGTGGCGATGTTTGTTTTACTTAGCTTTCACTTTTGATAGATATTTTTAGTTAATAATTTGTTATAAATAAGAGGATCAACCTATTAGAAGAGGTCGATGGTTTTTGCAAAGACCCTCATTTTTGGAATTGTATAGAACTATTTCAGAACTACCTTAATTGAGAAGTCTTGTTTAGGACCAGAGATAAACTTGTGTTTTCATCAAAAGCGTGTGTGATTGGATCTAAGGAGGAATTACTTTCGACTTTGTCTCATGAATGGATGTTGTAACGAGTAAGGGTTTCTGAATCTGTTGATAAGTTATATGATTCAATATTTTTATAATTATTATCTCTAATGATATAAAACAAATCATTGCGTTAATGTGTGATTAGTGATTGGAGCTAAGGAAACTATTTTTCTTGCCATCTTTTTATTGCATGTATATTCTCTTTTGATAATTGTATCTCAGTCAATAATTGAAATACCAGCAAGTTGATGTATTAGTATTAGGCTTGTCATAGGTGTAAGAATCATTGTCTGCATGCTTGAGCACGAGGGTTATCCCGAGCTCAGCCTTCTTCAGTAGTTAAGATTTCCCCCTTTTGTTACCCAACTGGTTTATACCAACACATATCTTGTATCAGACCCACCTATAAGAGAAAATACAAAAAGAGAACGTTCAAACTGAAGGAGGATTTTTCGGAAGAAGATATCCTGTAATCCACTACGTAAAGCCCATCGAGTAATTGGTCAGATCGCAAAATCTGGAGAACCATTCCACTATCAAACGCTGCAGAGTCTAATTGGGCCTTGGTGGCGGGTTTGGTTCCTATTGTTGAGTTTAAAGGACTTAGGACCCCTCAACACATCAATGTTGAAAACATTAGCAACGATAACATCAGAAATATCACTGCAAATGAGCTAATATATTTGACGTACTTGCATGACATTAGCTTATCTTGAAGCAAAGTATGATTGAACTTCCATTCTACAACCATCTCATGTTCATGCTTAAGATCAATTGCTTGATTTGGCACAATTATTGGTGTGTTTCTTGCATAATCTGCCTTCCTTAATTGTTCCATTGTTTGAAGAGATTGATTTTTTTAAAGTGATGAGCATGTACAACATATTCATTGCCTTCCTTGATTAAGTCATATTGATTATGTTCCCTATAGAAGATTTCTTTGTGATCATATAATTAAGGACCTCCTAAGACCATTCCACATTCATTGAGTGGCACCACATCACATGTTTCCTCATCCACAAACTTCGATGAAATTGCAAACTTTAAAGTGCATTGCTTGGTTATGTGCAATTTATGATTGTTGCTTATCCATTTAAGTGAGTAAGGTTTATGATGCATCTTAGTGTTTAATCCCAATTGTTTAACCTCTTCCTCTGAAATCAAGTTAGATTGAGATCCACTATCTATCAATGTATCGATCTTAGTATGTTTCATCATCACCCTGATGTGAAACAACTTGCATCTAGAATCATATCCATCACCAATTTTGCCTATCAAACCAATTGCTGTGATTTTAGTCTCATCACCTGAATCATATCCCAAGTATGTTGTTCGTTTTGCTGCTGCAACTATTTGCCTCCATTTCCTTTCTTTGAACCACTTTGATCTCTTCTTTGGATGCAATTGCCAACAATGGTCATCATCATGCCCTTCTTTCTTGCAATGCTTGCAAGAGGGCTTCTCTTCCCTTCTTGTCATTGAATTTGATTTCTTTCCATTCCCCTTTCTTTTGTCCTCTTTCCTCGAAGACAATTCCCCTGATACACCAACTCATGTCTTCCCTACCTCAATGTATGTTGCTTGAACAGAAACCTCATCAAGGTTAGTATGTCCAAACATAAATACAGTGTTACGAATATGTGCAGGTAAACCTCCTATATACTTCATAAGAGTTTCTTGGGTATGGAATGGAATGTTTAACATTAATGCCATATTACGAAACTCATCTATGTATTCTTGCATCGTTTGTCCCTTTCTTAGTTTAATACCTTGCCATTCAATTAAAGCTTTCTCTTTATAACCGAAAGGATAAAATTTCTTTCTAAGTGCAAAAACAAAATCTTTCCATGATGGAAATACATTACCCACTTGTTGCATGCCATTTTTCAACTTACTTTGCCACCAGATGAGTGATGTGCCTACAAGACGAAGCGATGCCAACTTTATTTGAGTTGCCTCATCCTTGATTTGTTGCACACTGCAATAAACTTCCATCTGCCTGACCCAGTTATCAAGCCTCTCTCCATTGACTTCACCGTCATACATGGGTAATTCAAATTTCACATCAAGCTTAAGTAAAGGCATATCATGTTCATGTTTATGGGAATGTTTTCTTGCGATGGATTTGGAACTTGTACTTGAAGAAGAAGAACTTGATGCAGAAGAAGGAGGTGAAGGAGGAGGTTTAGGAGGATCCTCTCCTT
>SNQJ01S0024056.1:9665-29438 GCA_010110895.2 Picea sitchensis
GCATTATTAGAGGAATTATATTACCCTCTATAGAGGGTGGGAGGGGGATATAGTATATTTGAAAGGTTAAGTATTAAAATATGATATATTAATACATTAAATAATAGTGTAAGTAATGTATATAATACATTAAATAATAGTGTAAGTAATGTATATAATACTAAAACCTAAGTATTAATATATAGTTTAAATATATAACAAATACATTCCTACAAAGCCTTGGATGGGGCGTCATTGGGATGATCAAACGTAGATGGTTCGAGGACCTCATGCTCCTCATACTCCTCTTTTGGAAGACCCACATCCCGTCGAGGTTGTGAATATTCATTTCAACATTTGTTTGAAACGTGGGAACCCTGATCTTCAGATGGGTGTTGGTACTGTAGTAGGAAAGGTTCATAACTCCTCTAAGAGTCCAACTATGGAAGAATTAATGTAGGCTTTTCTGAATTACTATTTGGGGCAGCGTGATGGAATTACTAATGGTTATGAGTGTCTGCACAACTGGTTTTTCTCTGAATGTTAGTCTTCTGCTCTAGCCGTGTTTCAATATGAGGATTCTCTCCTCCTCTAATGGAGCATCCCTATCCTCTTTTCTCTCGACCTCCTTCCTAGAGAGCATGCCCACTCTAGGAGAGGTGGTCAACCATAGGGAAAAATGGATAGTCATTGGTCTTAACATAAAGCCTCGTCTTCGCTCCATGATTGTTACGAGGAAAGTATCTCTATGGCTAGGGAGGAACCACAATAGACAAAACAACACCCAGAAATCAACTATAATATCAAGTATATTGTATAAATGAAATTCTAACAAGAGAAGGCTAGAAACCTACCTTTTCTGAATGTTCGAAGAAGACCATCGTTGAGCACGCAACCCAAAGCTTTATACATGCAACTTGTTCTCAATAACCAAGATAAACAATCATGTGGTAATGATATATAATGTTAGCATATAAATCAACATAATCCATTGACATACATAACAAATATGCCCATGGAAAGAAATACAAATATTTGAAAGATATCAATTGGATGAGAAAAGAGTATTTCTATTAATGTGATCAACAAAAGTACATAGGTGACAAAATTTTGTAATGACACATATCGGAACCGAGAAACTAAGTCCTTCCAGCTAGGCCTCCACCACTTCAATCCTCCACAAAGGCAAACTCACATGTAGGAGTCAATGAGGTTCTCCATCACTAGATAAGAAGAGCTTGGGGGCTTTACACAAGAAGTTCATACTTTCAAGGACAAAGGGATGCAGGCTCAATTGAGGTGAAATTTCTCCAGAGTATCTTTTCTCTCTATGATTTGTTCAATGTGTTCAAGGCTTGGATATAGCTCAATTTATACTCTCCAAATGGAATTGAAGGGTCGAGTCAAAGCATTTTCAGTATATGGAAGGTCAAGGATTCGTGACATGGCATGGAAACCCGACGCATTTTTAATTTTTTGAGCATCAAACATGATGTACGCAGGATGTAATGGAGAATCTCGCATATGTACGCGTGTTGTATGACTAGAAGGTCGCATACAAGTATAAAAAGATTCATTTTACTCTCTGGAGTGCTAGAACAAAGGGAAATGAAGTTTGTAGAGGGAAATGAATGGCCGTCATAGCAAGTTGCATGGAGTGCGAAAAACTTTGCTATAACAGATGCTCCCTAATGTGTGAGGTCATAGGCAAGGATGATTTTAGGGGCTAAATTTCATTCATGGGCTAATTTTCCATGGTTTTTCTCAAAAAACGATTCAGCCATTCTAAAAATGATTCACCCAAATTAAAAACAAAAAAAAAAATTGTTTTAACTTAAAAATCGCAAAACTTTTATACAAACTATATATAAAATCCTTAGAAATTTGAATACTTTTACGAAATGTCGCCAAACATTTATGGTTGGCATATGAAGGATTAAGTAAGATTAGCCAAGGTTTCTACATTTTAAAATGAAATTTCCATGATTAAAATCATCCTAGTCATAGGAGTATCTGCGATGGTGAAATACATGTTATTGGGATATTTAGACACTTAGGAGTTAGTTAAGATCTCCTTGGTCTAACATGTCATTAGGTAAAGATGTGTTCTTAGTGTGTTTCTTTAGTATGCATTAGTATGCATTTGTAGTTAGGAAATCGGCCGGTCCGCGATATGTGTTCCCGACATAGAGTGATCGTGACTCATAATCTCGATCTTAGCGACCATTGATCAGTGGCTTAACACCTGATTGGTCCATGATCTCTATTTAAAGAGCATGGAGATTGCATTTAATAGATGATTGATTAATGAAACTCTCTTGTAAGAATCTCTCTGTAATCTTTTTATATTCATTAATGCTCCAAATTGTGGCTTGGGTAGTGGATGTTTCCCCGTAGGGAGTTTACCACATGAAAACATCGGTGTGTTGATCTTTGATTTTTTTTTTTTTTTTTTTTTTTTTTTTTTTTTTTTTTTTTTTTTTTTTTTTTTTTTTAACATGGTATTAGAGCTTTGTTTGAGGCAAGCTCCCCATTTGTAGATTGAGATCGTGAAGCCGAGTGCCTCATCTCCATTTTATGGAATTTCCATACATTTATGGGCTGAGGGGACTGTTCCATTGCATTTGGAACACTCGTTTCATTTAGGAAGACTTTTCGTTTCACTTTCGAAAGGTTTTCCGTTTTTCCCAACTCTGACCATTCTGAGTCAAATCCGGGTATAAAGCTTGAATACACATTTTTTTTAAATTTGCATAGAAGTTTATTTTTTTTGGTTTGTATTTTTTATTTCCGGGTTGCTACTTTTTAGATCTGCATATACTCTTTTCCCCATGCCACAATGGATCTCGTCAAATCATAAACATATAGTAAAAGGTGCATTTTTCGGGTAAACTAGCCGAGATCTAACCCTTGTTGTCATCCCGAAGCCGAAATTTTTCTTGTGTGAAAAGAGTTTTTTTTAGCATGCTCTCCAAAGTGCGTCTTCAACAACACCAACAACACCAACAAAAACACCCCTAATCCTCCTTACGAACATTACAATATGTTTTGCTAGACCATTTGGTTAAACTTGCCTTATTACTTTTTTTTTGAAAAAGTAACAAAAAAAAAAAAAAAAAATTGTAAAGTGTATTTCACTTCAAGTATAAAAGGAGTGAATCACTATAAGTAGCTTTATATTTTTATTTTAGAGTTATCAATTTTGCATGCAACTTTTACGTTATAAGGTAACCTCATTTGTAAAGTGATCTACTTCTCTTTATAAAAGTGGGTCACTTCATAAAGTAACTTACACTATCGCGTGGTTATTTGGTCACCGACATGCCTTTTTTTAAAGGGCATAACTCTCACATCGAACTTTCTGTTTTTCGATTAATGGATTTTTTAAACCACACAAATTTTCAAGATCTTTCCATCCAAATCATTAGTTTCGTTTTTAAATCCTCATTATCTACATATTTAATATAGGTTCTACAAAGTAATATCTTGCTTACCAAGCAACACCTACTTCCAATGGAATCCATATGTAAGATTTATTAGAAGTAAGGCTACATTACCGGATTACCTTGGAAAGGAAACAACTAGCGATGATGATAAGAAGAAAATGGGATAATAGAATGACAAACACGTGGACTAATTGGAATGTCCGCCTCTCGACTTAAGGTACCACCTTCGAGGAATTGATGACCAGGAAAGATTGGAACCTGATTAAATCTATGTTTGATGGCGCTCAATATTATTTGAGCACAATGGTTAGAAAATCAAATCATGGAGCCTTGAGTCCAGAGTGGTTTTTTTTCGCGCCTTGGAGACTATCTATCTAAATTTGAAACACTCAAAATTTTATGTGAGAAGAGTGTAAGATAGTAATGGAGGAACAAAGTTGCATATATCTTATTCTTTCTAAGCTAGGTAGTGCATATTACATGTTTGTATATACCTTTTATGCCATGAAGAGGCTCTAGGGAAGCTTATGTAAAACCCACCCTTGAGGCCTTTTTGTACTTCGTTGATTAGAGGGGAAGATAAGCTTGGACAACTTAGATGGATCAACACTGCAGGTACCTCAAACAAAGTATTAGTTGCCCAGCAGAAAGATAAAACCAAGTATCCCAAGGAGAAACATCCTCGCTACAACAAAAAAACCTGGGTCCCAAAACCCCACTCGGAGACAACCCGACTCCTAATGGTGACAAAGGATCAAAACTAAAAGTAAGAATACTAACAAACATTGCAACTTTTTAATAAAGATGAGATGTGATGAGTCCAAATGTTTTCAAGAAGATGGCGACCTTAGAAGCAATGATGAAGAAGCACAACATTAGGTATTGATTCTTATTATTCTTCTTCTTCTCATGGACATGCACTTTCACATACGGTTTTTCCTTCAATAGAACTTCTAATACTACTTCTTCTTATTATGAGTGGCTTATTGATTGAGGACATGTACATCATATGGCTAAGGATAAAGCTATTTTTTCTTCTCTAAATGAATGTAACACCAAGAAAATATTTGTTGGTGATGATAGATCTCTTAATTGTTGTAGGATTTTGGAACAATTGGTGAAAATGGTCATTTCAATGATGTATTATGTGTTCCAAATATTTCTTGTAACCTTCTGCTCGATTATATCAAATCACTCATTCAAGTGAAGGTAAAACGTCCGTAGATTTTTCACCTCACCAGTTGTAATCAAGGATCTAAAATATCTAAACGTAATTTCACACCCAATTGGACTTGTTGATGATATTACCGGTTGTACAAGTTTGACAACTTTGGGTCATCAACTTTTCATCGATTTTGTTGCTCATAGCGATGACTTGAAAACTTTGGCATGAGTGGATTGGTAATATAAACTATACATCACATTACAGACAACTATGTAATCAACCGGATGGTGATTGGTCTTCTTTTATTTTCTTGCAGAGATGGTGTTTGTGCGGTTGTGTTCTCAACAAACATAATCAATATAATTCTAACAAATGTGCCTCTTGGCACAACTCGAGCCCTTCGCATCTTGTTCACAGTGATTTGTGTGGTCCACTTTCTTCTCCCTCTTTTAATGTGCAAGTATTTCTGCTTTTTCATTGATGACTTTTCAGGGCATTACTTGGGTTTACTTCTTAAAATTCAAAGTGAGGTTTTGACAAGTTTTTGGCCTATAAGGCCCCGCTTGAAAACAATCTAGACATCAAATTCAAAGGAGTTGGAAACGGATAATGGTGAATATGTGAGTTTAATAATTTTACAAGTTACTGCATTGTACGGGGCATCCAAATGCAACACATTGTTCCATGCACACCACAACAAAATGGTATTGTGAGAGAGAAGAAACCGCACATTAAAGAAATGGCCCAATTGTATGATCCAATCCTAAGGGATTAAAGTCTACGGTATTGGGAAGAAGCAATCAATACATTACCAAATTACATAGTCAATGCATTACTCCCACAAAGGCTCTTAAAAATATAACACGGAAGAAGCTTAGGACTAAAATTAAACCATATGTAAATCAATTTTGTTTATTTGGCATTATAGCATGGGCTCACATTCACGATGAGAAAAGGAAACGTGCATTAAAGTGGAAGTATATATTTGTTGGTTATTAAAAGAAGATGTCAAAGGTTATGAGCTTTGTAAACCACATTGTAATGAAATTATTCTTAGAAGAGATGTAAATTTGATGAAAATCTCTTGGCACGCAAGCCTAATTCGTGGTTGTGCCTTCTTTAGCCTGCGAGCCATCTTAGGCGTTTGTTTTCTTGTTCCTATTCTAGATTCTTCTTCGGATGATGAAAGTGAGGATGAAAATCCACTTGCACTGGCGAAACTCGAGGAAGAGTTCTTTGAACTTGAACAACCACCAGTTCCACCGCTTCCTAGATGGAGTGCGATTTCAACTTGAGAAGCAACTAGTGATCTTCTCGGTGATCCTTCGGATCAGCGTCCCGGACACGTTCACAGGTTCAACGAGCCTCTTCTCTTTTGGCTCAAGTTTGAAAAACTCATGATCCAGAGACAATTTCGCGAGCTTGGCTCATCAGGTGGGATACAACAATGAATGAAAATTATCGTTCTTTAATGGAAAATGATACTTGGGATCTTGTACACCTTCCAAAAGGAAGAAAACTTGTTAGATGAAAATGGGTATACAAAACTAGGGTATGCATCCGGATGGAAGTATTGAAGACACAAGGCTGGGTTGGTTGCTAAAGGATTTTCCCAAAGTTGAAGGGAATTGACTATAATGAAACCTTTTCCCACGTAGCCAAAGTGAATTCCATCACGCCTTGTTCTTTCCCTTGATGCTCCACATAAATGGGAGGTCCATGAGATGGATGTTAAATATGCCTTCTTACGTGGCAATTTAGAAAGAATAAATCTACATGGAACAACCTCACTGTCTATGTCAAAAGAATCTAGCCTTGTTTGTCGCCTCAAGAGAAATCTCTTTATGGTCTCAAAGCAAGCTCCTCGAGCTTGGTATGCAAAAATGGATGAATTTCTTATTGCCTTTGGATTCTCTAGATGTCATTGATCCTAATGTCTATGCCAAGAGAAGTAGGAAGCGATCTCATAATCCTTGTCCTTTATGTTGACTTATCCTTACTAGTAGTGACTCAAAACCTTTAAACCATGTGAAAACCGGTAGCAAGAAGAAATTTGGGGAAATGATAGACTTAGGCTTTTGCACTATTTCCCTTGGCATCCAAGTTTTGCAAACCAATTGAAGGAATTTTTCTTTCCGGTCCTGAAGTATGCTTGTGACCTTCTTGCATGCAGCTTTCATGGGGCGATTGTAAAGCAACCTTCTCCCTTCGGTCACGGAGTCAGTTCTTCCACGTACTTCTCGAAGTTGATGCAACCATGTATCATTAGTTAGTTGGTAGCCTCTTATACTTGAAGCATACTGTCACGATCTTCCTTTTTGTTGGTCTTGTTGCCCGATATATGCAAACACCCATGAAATCCATTGGAAAGAAGCTAAAGGATACCAGCTATGTTCATGATCTGATTCGGTTGGGATACATTGATTCGGGGGACTCCTGTGGTGGATTTCAGTTCATATTAGGTGGCGACCCGATGATCGAGAAATCTGCGGGTTATGTTTGACCTTAGTTTAGGACCTTTGTCACTTGGGCACAGCATTTATTACACTCTGCTTGTGAAGCCCGATGCAGAAGCGATGGTAAAATGCAAATTCGGAAGCCCTATGGTTTGAAAGCCAGGATCCTTTTAGGTTTGGATTCTAGCACCCGACATCCGACTAGCCTTTGGTGTGACAATGAGAGTTCCATGGCTAGCCAAAGACCCTAGTTCAACATGGTGCATCAAACACATTGAGTTACAACTACGCTTCATTAGAAATCTCATTCATGATCAAGTTATTTAAGTGCTCTTTTTTCCCTACGGAATATCAAGTTGCAAACATTTCACAAATTCTCTTATAGAAACGAAGTTTCCAAACAGTCTATGTTAGGAGTTCTGAAAGTTGTCATTAAGGGGGATAGGCTCTAATTCCTCCTTCCTTCTCCTATTATTGTCATTATTGTAAATCCTTCAATCCTATCCCAAGTTGTTCTTAGGGGGATGTTAGGATGTTATACATAGGAGTTAGTTAAGATCTACTTGGTCTAATATGTCATTAGGTAAAGTGTGTTTCTTAGTGTGTTTCTTTGGTATGCATTGATAGTATTTGTAGATAGGAAATCCGATGGTCACGATGTTCGACATAGAGTGATCTGACAACTCATACTCTCCTCGATATTAGCGGCCATTGATATGTGGCTTAACTTACCCGATTGGTCCATGATCTCTATTTAAAGAGAATGGAGGTCATTTACCCGATGATTGTTTGAAACTCTCTTGTAAAATCTCGTAATATTTTTCTTTTTCATTAATAACCTACTCCAAGTGGCCGTGTTGGAAGGGGCCGTGGATGTTTCCCATAGGGTTTTACCGATGAAAAAATGGTGTGTTGATCTCACGATCTAGTTATGTGATGGTTATTGAAGGTGTTCGTCCCTCTAATGGACTACGTGTTTGTCGAACAATACGTATAATTCCCATAAGTGGAGCAATGGAGACTCAACTGGAGGTACTAGTTACTCATGAGAATATTACAATTCATAATGGATTTGTACACATAGATTTCAATCTAAATTACACTCTGAACCCATGTGGATATATATCAAATGAGTTTCATGGAAATGAAGAGGCAATACAAAGTGGACACATACCATAGGTAAATTAGATGTGACAATACATGATTGGTTAGAGTTTAAAATCAACCGAGAGAAGTGGAGTAATGAAGACTCAACTGGAAGTACTAGTTACTCATGAGAATATTACAATTCATAATGGATTTGTACACATAGATTTCAATCTAAATTACACTACAGACCCATGTGGATATATATCAAATAGTTTTTCATGGAAATGAAGAGGCAATACAAAGTGGACATATGCCATAGGCTGTCATAGTCACGAACAATACATAGTGGAGTTCAGTTTCAAAATCAACCAAATATATCTGTATACAATGGAGTACAATCTGATCTTCCATGATCACTAAAGTCATATAGGTATTGGTCCAATGAAATACAACAACATATATGGGATATTTCTACTATAAACTGGAGTCTTCTACATTATCCACCGAAGGTGCAAGTCTACATTATGTGAATAGAGGAGTGGAATTAGAACAAAATAAGACTTCATTTGATTACCATTCATTAAGGTATACCGTTAAAAAACATGTGACAACCCAATGATAATGAAAGTAGGTGTCAAGGCACTGAGTACATTCAACAAGTGTGAATAATGGTGTTGAAGTCAAACACTTGAATAATCCATCGATTAGGAGACATTTATGTATTCCCAACTGTCAATGGTGAGAGAACCTACCACTGATGACTACAAGACTCTAAGTACTCTTAGGACTCTATGTCTCGATTGTATAATAGATGAGTTGAATTCGATGGAAGGAGACCCGCTGAAAGGATATCATTAAGGTATCTCTCATCATCGAGTGTGAGGTACAAAGCAATATCTTGATAATTAGAAGGATCTCAGAGTAATAGGATGTTCACAAACCAACGACCATGTGTGTCTCTCACATGCACCATATGCAAGTAGTGCACGAAAGAAACCCTTTGAATAGAATCCAATAAGGAAAACTTCCAAAAAAGGTGAAGAAACCACTAATAGGGCTAATGGAATCCAAGACACTGCATGAATCCCAATGCGTGAATATATTTCTTGCCATTGAACACAAGAGAAGCCCCCCAGTTAGTGACCAATGAGGAGATGTCATAAGCTAGGTTCATTGTTATCTACCAATGATGAAAGTAGGCCTAGGGTCCAAGGTAGGACAACAACTTCATGTGATTCTGAGATACATTGAGGGTATGGCCGACATGCAAAGTCAAGAGTTCCAAGAAATGGCTGACACAAGGTGATACTTCCTTTGAACAAGAGTGTGAGACATATGGATAACTCATGAAGCATAGAATTAACATTTATCATCGACAAAAGTTTGTGACACAAGAGGCATCAACAAACTTTCGATAGGGACTGGAAGAATAACCAGTTTGAGGAGTAAACTCTAAGTAGAGAGCTCAACTTCGTAAGGTTATGCTAAACCCAAACCTTGAATGAAAATGGACTCAAGAGTTTGTTCTCTATTCAAAGGTGACACGACTGCTATCGATAGGAGATAATTCCCCTATGCTCAATGTAGGGAAGTGCATGCGGGACATGCACACTCGGGGGGATGTTTCCTCTATGGGTAAAGGGTGTCAAGATGCAAAATATATATGAAGGGAACTACCTGGATGATGCTGAGAATTGTTGGGTCAAGAGGCTTACAATGAGAAAGCAGGAGATGACAATAGGATAAAAAATGTAAGCAGGATAATGGGATGCAATTACAACTTAACTCAACTAGTGTCCTTTTTTGTAGATTTAGTCCCCTAGGCCTGAAAAAGTATAAAATAATACCCAGGAGAACTCTTCTAGCCAATGGTGAGCAAGGTATTCCTTTTTCATAAGTATTCTACTTGGTCCATAAAAGGGTTAAACTTATATCAAAATAGACGTCCTTTCAAAACCATTTAACGAGTTTGAAAGAGACAAGTTCACTCGACAATATTCTTATTTTTTGGAGTCTAAAAAGACTTAACTAATAATCTAGGATGTTGTCCTAAGAAGCATGTAATGGGGGAGGCTAGGTCTCTCGTGCAGGTCTTTTCTCAAAATCCAGAAACTCATAGGTAGCTAACACAAGCTTGGGAGAACCCAAATCTCACCAAGCCAATGAGGATATAATACTTACAGAGGATCCTTCATCTACAATACATTGAAGAACGCCCATTATCTGGAAGGGTGCAGAAGAATGAAGGTGAGGATCTTCAAAATCATTCCAATCAAAGGAAACCATCCTAGGACTTGGAGGGAGAGTACTTGGAGAGAGTGGAACTATCCTTTCTTTAGAAGGTACAAAACTAGAAATGCTAAGGAAATGGTGGAAATACACATCACCCCCGAAAAGAAGAGTGGGATTGGCTGAAGATTGCATCGACAATGTCACTTCCTTAGACTTGTCACTCTCCAAGAGAAGAGTGGGATTGACCGAAGATTGCATAGAAATGACCACTTCTTCAACCATTGGTTGAATAGGATGTGAGACAACATGGTCAAGAGACACATCACTCCCCAAAATAGGAGTGGTTTCGGTCGAAGATTGCATCGGCATGAACTTTGGTTGAAAATGATGCGATACAACATGGTCAAGAGATGCATAACTCCCCAAAAAAGGAGTGGTGTAGGTCGAATATTGCATCAGCACGACCGTTGGTTGAATAGGATGTGAGACAAAATCGTCAAGAGACGTAACACTCCCTAAAATAGGAGTGGTGTCAATCGAAGATTGCATTGGCATGACCGTTGTATCAAACAAAGAAGGATTAGATTGTTGGGAAACCAAATATGACTTGGAACCCGTAGGGGCACTAGACAAGAGAAACTAAGGAAAACAAAGAGAAAATAAAGGAGAAAAACACCTGATACCCCAAAAAGGAAATATCCCTAGCAGAGTTGTCAATTATGTTACAAGAAAAATATCTCTATGGCTAGAGGCAAACCACAATAGATGGATAACACCCAAAAATCAACTCTAATCTCAATTATATTGTATAAATGAAATGCTAACAAGATAAGGCTAGAATCCTACCTCATACATACATTGGAGGAAGACCATCGTTGAGCATGCAACCCAAAGATTTATACCTACAACTTGTTCTCAACAACCAAGATACACCAGCATGTGGTAATGATATAATGTTATCATATAAATCATCATAATCCACTAACACACATAAAAAATATGCCCATGGAAATAAATACAAATATTTGCAAGATATCAATTGGACGAGAAAAGAGTATTTCTATTAATGTAATCAACATAAGTACATAGGTGACAAACTTTTGTAACGACACATATCGAAACCAAGAAACAAAGTCCCTCCAGTTGGGCCTCCACCACTTCAATCCTCCACAAAGGCAAGCTCACATGTAGGAGTCAATGAGGTTCTCCATCACAACATAGGAAGAGCTTGGGGGATGAACACAAGAAGTTCATACTTTCAAGGACAAAGGGATGCAGACTCAACTGAGGTGAAATTGCTGCAGAGTATCTTTGCACTCTATGATGTGTTAAATGTGTTCAAGGATTGGATATAGCTCAATTTATAGCCTCCAAATGGAATTGAAGTGTCGAGTGAGAGAGTTTCCAATATATGGAAGGTCAAGGATCACAAATCTCGTTGCATGACATGGAAACCCGATACATTTTTAAGTTTTTGAGCATCAAACCCAATGTATGTGGGTTGTAATGGAGCAGTCCATATAGGTATGCATGATGTATGAATGTAAGGTCGTGTACATGCATAAAATGATGCATTTTAATCTCTCGAGTGCTAGCAAAAAGGAAAAATGAAGTATGCAAAGAGAAATGGATGGCCATAAGAGAAAGATGCATGGAGTGTGGAAACATTTTCTTCAAAAATGATCGGGGTTCTGCATATTCTCCTCCCCACAACTCCGGTCATCAATGAGTCCTCTCCATGTGGGAATCTATAACTATTTGGGGGTGCAGAGTTGAAGAAGAGGACATTGGCTCAGTTCCTTAAGGAGTAGGATTTTCACCTCACCCTTTTCCTCCTGTTCCTCTCTTTGGAAATGCATATTCCCCTCTTCATTCAAATGAAAACAACAATGATAATTCCCAATCAGTGCATGTGGCTCCAATTAATTCTCCTTTTATATAACCCCTGCTCAATCTGGTATTTGAAATGAGGGGTGAAATCGGTGACCTGATATTCAGAATCAAGCAACCAAATATTTGCATCTCTTGGTTCATTTCTCTACATCAAACTTCATCTCTTCACAACCCTATTCCAAATTAGGTTGCCTAAGATGTTTTTCTTCTGTGCTTTCATCTTCCTCTCTTGTTGGATGGCCAAATCCACACTCAACAAGGATAGGTTCTACCTCATGGTTAAAAGTGTTCTTTTTCTAGTTCATTAACTCATTAATAGTTTTATTGTCATAGGTTATAATAGGCTAGTCTTTTTTAGGACTTTCGATAATCGTAGGAAAAAATTGATACTCGATTATGTTTTTACCCTTCGGGGTGGCTTTAAATCTATTTTTTTACTAAGGCGGGTTGGTTTCCTTACATGGAAACCCTGCTATCAGTATGGTGTCCACTTGTACATGAATTTTAATAACATGTAATATAATCTTTCTTACTTAAAAAAAAAAACACATTCATATAAAGTAGACTAGGACCTAATAAATACTGCTATATTTTGTTATATCTTTTATAATTAAATATACTATAAATTGTAAATTAAAGTACTAAATTTATATAGTAAATGATATATCATAAAGGTAGGGTATTCAACTATAATATCATGGTTTTATATATGATTATAATACATATTGTATTTTTAATAGTAGCAATAGGAATTAATGTTATGTTAGGGAAATAGAAAAAACCTAAATCTATGAACCAATGCAAAGGGAAAAAGTAAAAAGAAAAACGAAAAGGAGAAAAGTGTCAAACCTTATCTCCCAGGGCCCCTTAGTTGGTTTATCAAAGGGTGCCAAAAGCTACTTACCTCTAGTCCACTGTCTCTTTTCATATTCTTAGAGTGCTTGATTATTTCTAGGGCATCTCTGAAGCATCTTTTGTAGTAGTGGCCTTCTTTTTTCAGGATTTTGGTATCCTTAAGGAATACATGATGCTTGGTTTTAAGAGAATGTTCTTCCAAGGATGAAGTGAAAATACACTCATTTCTAATGTTTTCTTCATGTTCCCTAATCCTTACCTAAAATCATCATCTAGTCACACCAATGTAACATTTTTCATAGGAACAAGAGACCTTGTAGATTCCTTTCTTGTAACGATGGTTAGTGGGGTCCTTTACATAATTCATTATTTTTCTGACAGTTATCATGGGTTTGAAGGATGACATAATTTATTTCCTATTTAATACTTTCACAATCTTATCTTTTACCCCATGGATATAGGGAATTAAATCCTTCATGTTGGAGGTTTGATCATTCTGAGGTTGATTCCTTCCTTCTTTCTTTTCCACTGCCTTCTTGATGTATTTAACACGGTAATTGATGCTCTTAAAGACCTTGTCTAGGTGGTCTATATATTCTTCAAGATGTTCCTTATCAAATATTATTACTTCCCTTATGCATATGGTATTGAGAATCCCCATTTTCGGAGAAGGGTGGTTCTGGGAGTCAACACGAAGATAGTTATCTATGTGAGTTTTATTCTTGAAGACTTTGTGTCCAAGTGTTCATTCCTGTTTCCTAGTGACTAGTACATATAGGAAGGGTATGCTTTCATTTTCTTCTATTTCCATGGTAAATTTGATGTCCTCGGAAATTCCATTGAGGTGCTTGAATAATTTGTTCAGTTCCTCATTTCCATGAGGCCACTTGACATTGGTATCATCAACATACCTTTTCCATATAGATGGTTTTAGAGGGTATAATTCAAGGGCCCTTTTCTCAAACTTGTCCATGAAGAGGTTGGACACAATTGGGGATAGAGGGGATCCCATGGCCACCCCATTATTTGTTCAAGAAAATCTTCTTGGAAGATGAAAAAGGTTTATCTTAGACAAACTACTGCTAGTCTAGTTGTTTGAGGATCTACAACTTCATTTATAAATTGAATATCTTAATTTAATAGGATATTGGTAAAGAGGGAAACCACATCAAAGATAACGAGCATTTCCTTTTATTCAACTTTAAATTCCTTGATGAGGTTCACGAAGTCACTTGAATCCTTGAGGTAAGAATCCGTATTTCCAACTAATGGGCCTAATATTTTTGCCACATACTTAGTGAGTTCATAGGTTGGGGAACCGATTTCATTGATAATTGATCTAAGAGGAACTCCTACCTCATGGATCTTATGGATTCCGTAGATTCTAAGGGTGATTAGGTGTCTTGGATTAATTCGCTTCTTCATCCTTTCATTCAGGTTTAAATCTTTTATAACCTTGTTAGCTTCCTTAATAACCTTGGATATTGGGTTTCTACCTAGCTTCTTGTAACTACCAGTGGTGGTGAGATGATCTTTCATTTTGGAATTTTAATCCATTTTTCATGAAAACTATGGCCTCACCTTTGTAATCCTTTAACATTATGATTTTTTCATTGCTTCTGAGGTTCATGAGGGATTCATGATCTTTTTTTCTTATGTTAATTTTCGATGATTTTGAAATTTTGAGAACCAAGGCACAATCCTGTCTAATGGAATCCTTGTCTTCATCATTGATATTTTTTTATGTTGTCTTCTATGCTACAAACTATGCTCTCTACCAGGATGGTTCTCAGAGCAACGAAAAAACTCAATCCTTTCTTTAAAATGCTCATTTCTTCATTTTTCAATTCATGGTTGGATAGGTTCACTACTTTCCTAGTGTCATTTTTGTAGAATTCCTGTAGAAACCCCGATAGATCTAGAATTCTAGTTAAATTGAACACAAACAATTTGATGATATTCAATAGATGAGAGAATTCTATAGGAGGAAAAAAAATGATGAGTGGCCAAAAGTGACCTACTCAGTTGTCTCCACCACTCCAAGCATAGCTCTCAGTTCTGAAAATTTATTTTCAGTGAAGGACTTGGTGAAGATGTTTGCAACCTGTTTCTCTGTGGGGTAATACTGCAGTGAAATGACTCTATCACGGATCAACTCGTGGATGTAATGCATATGAATCTCGATGTGCTTGGTCCTCTACATCTGAACTGGATCAATCGATATCTGAATGGACCCCTGATTGTCACAAAATATGACAGTCGGAAGTGGATACTGAATACCAAACTCGGAGAGAAGCCCCCACAACCAAACAACCTGTGTAGTTGCATTCATTGCACCTCTATACTCTGCCTCTGCTGTAGATAAAGAAATCATGGATTGATTCTTGCTAGACCAACATAATGGCCCTAAACCAAAGCTTAAAACATAACCATAGGTGGACTTGCGGTCTGTACCATCGCCATCCCAATCAGAATCTGTGTACCCAATTAGTGAAAGCGGGCAATCTACAGCATAAAAGATACCAAAAATGGGAGTACCTTTCACATATCTAAGGATTCTCTTTCTAGCTTTCTAGTCAAGATCATGAGGCTCCTGCATATATCTGGAACAAAATCCTACTGCAAAAGAGATATCAGGTTAGGTGTGAGTAAGATACAACAAACTCCCAACCAATTGCCGATACAGTACACTGTCCACCAAAGGTGTAGTACCCGCATCCTCAAATCTGACCCCTGAAAGAAAGGGAGATGTTGTTGTCTTGCATTCTGTCGTCTGAAAGTAGAAAATTAGATCTGATGCATACTTATATTGTTCCATCCTAATCCCTAAAGTAGACTGAGAAACTTCAAGACCAAGAAAGTAGTGTAACAATCCCAAATCTGTCATGGAAAATCGATCGTGCAATGCGGATTTTGCCAAATCAATAGATGAAGTAAGGTTCCCTGTCATCAGTAAGTCATATACATAACGTAATATCATAAAAATGGAATCATCATGTTGCAGCAAATAAACATTCTGATCAGATTTGCATCGAATGAATCCAATGGAAAGCAGGGAAGAATCCATCTTTGCATACCAGGCTCTGGGAGCCTGTTTTAGGCCATACAAAGATTTATTTAATATACAAACGAGGGAAGAGTTTTGAATGTATCCCTATGGATGCTCCATATATATATTCTCCTTGATATCTCCATGAATAAATGCACTCTTCACATCCATGTGGTGAACTTCCCATCTGTGAGAAGCGACAATGGCCAAAACTAGTCGAATGGAGTCCATTTTTGCAACAGGTGCAAATGTCTTTGTATAGTCTATTCCATGTACCTGTGAGTATCCTTTTGCGACAAGTCGAGATTTGTACTTTCTGATCTCACCATATGCAACAATATTTGTTCGATATATCCATCGTCATCGAACAAGCTTTCTTACTTTTGGAAGTGGAACCAAGTCCCATGTGTTGTTGTCCATAAGAGAAGAGTACTCTTCATCCATGGAAGCCTCCCAAAGTGGGTTTCCAGCAAGCTCAGAGTGTGAATTTGGATATGAAACAAGTGACATATAGCAATGTATGGTAAGAAAAGTTTTTGTGGCATCCAAGGCTTGAGGAGCCCCAAAAAACTATGATCTAGTTCTTCTTGTATTCGCAGGATCACCGACTAGTTCACCCGCATCTTGCAGGGTTTTCTCTGCCCAAGTTGGCAACTGAGTTGGAGCAGCCATGACCTGCTCCTCATCCTCTATATCAGACCCAAAATTCTACTCTTATTTCTYCTCTGAAGTGCTCGAAGAAGTTTCTGAGTCCTCCTCATCAGTGACAACAAGCGGTTCCTCGGTAGGGTCTTCTAAAAAATCATGCAGTGATTCTTCTTCAAACTTCACACTTCGAGCTAGAATGAAATTTTCAGTGTGAGAGTCCAAAAATCTATATTCTTTGATACCTTCAGGATATCCAACAAATATGCATTCAACACTTTGAGGCTCCAAATCCTTCCTCTTATCTGTCGGAATGTGAGCCCATGCTCGTGAACCAAAAATACGAAAGTGCGACACTTTCGGTTTCTTACCGGTCCAACATTCAAAAGGAGTGGTGCCTTTGAGTGATTTGTGAGAAAATCGGTTCTGAATGTATGCTGCACAATTAATAGCTTCATCCCATAGCTTGGTAGCTAATGATTTTGAATGTGGCATACAATTTTCCATCTCTTTTAAGGACCGTTTTTTCTTCTCTGCAACATCGTTATGTTGTGGTGTATATGGCACTGTGTGTTGTAGTTGTATACCTATATCAATACAAAGTTTCTACACATATTTGTTGACATACTCCCTCCCATTATCAATACGGAGTATCTTAATCTTACATCCAGACTCATTCTCAGCAAGTGCTTTAAATTCTATAAGGCATTCAGATACTTCTGATTTTAATTTCAAAAAAAATACCCAAGTAAAGCGAGAGAAATCATCTATGAAGGTGAGTACATATCGAGCCTTACTGATTGAAGTCTGCGGGAATGGGCCCGTGATGTAACTATGAATCAGACCAAGAGGTGAAAAATCTCTCTGTGCCTTCCCTTTGTCAAATTTTTTCTCTGGATGCTTGCCAAGAATGCATCCTTGACATACACCGCTTGTGAATTTAATAGTTGGCAATCATTCTACCATGTTTTCCTTGCTGAGTTGATGAAAGCACTTATAGTTTAGATGGACAAATATTTCATGCCATAACCTGCTGATATCATTATATTGTGATAGAAATACAATGCTAATAGATTTAGGAACAATGTGGGAGAAGAAATACAAACGAGAACCTTGATCTGCAATTCCATGTGCAAGCTGTGAGCCTGTGGAAATGTCGGTAATCACTGCGGAGTCCGGAGTGAACTCCACCTTCCTTCCAGAGACAAAATGAGTGATCTGATATATAGAGAGAATATTTGTGGACAGCGAGGGAACATGAAGCACATTTGTGAAGTATCCCCCTTCAAGATCAACAATTCCTTCTCCGCACACCTTTGCGGGTGTGGCATCTCCCAAGTAAATTGGGGATCTGGTGCTTTCTTCGATGGAGGAAAATTCATCTTTTGATGCATTCATATGGTTCAATGCACCTGAATCAAGGATCCAATATGATGGAGTGGATGTGACAGCCATTAAATCATGACCATCTCGTGCTCTCCCTCCCGTTCTATTATCATCTTTTTTCTTTGCATTTTCGGGCATCGTGAGATTGTGTTGTTGCAATTGCTTAGCCATCTCATCGATAGTCTTCCTCATGAAATTTTATTTGGGATGAAAACCTTTGGAACAGTAGCTACAAAGTGTTCTTTCCTTCTTCTTCTTACCCTTAGGCTCAGAAGAGTTATCTGAATATTGTGCAGATCTCTCCTTCTTCGATTCAGGAAATTTACCCGTTCCATTTTTCTTTTCTTTTCCACTGCTCTTTGGAGCATTAGTAGTCGCAAGTGCTTGGTTCTTGGAATGCATGATGGAACCCATTTAGACTAAATTATCTTTCTCTTGAGTCAATTCTGCAATGAAATTATTCAATGGAGGCATTTTCCATTTTTCCTGAGTCAATTTAGATGCTTGAAAAGACGACACAAATACGGAATATTCAGGGCCTAATTTCAAGAGAATTGAAAGGATGAGCTGTTCTTCCTCTTTCGTGACTCCACATGAATTAATTTCAACGAGGAGGGATTTGAACTTGGTGAAGAATTCTTGCAGGTTTCTGAAATGAATTGGACTTAGGGATATGAGTTCATTCTCCAGTTGATGCACTCTCATTGCATACTGCTTGCCGAATAGTCCTTCCAATGTGGTCTAGACCACATCGGGAGTAGTGGCTCTACTGACATGAAAGAGGAGATATATGGAAATTGATAGGAATATCAGCCCAATTGCTTCATCTAATTTATTGAAATACTTTATCTTCTCCGCTACAGTAGTCGGTTCTTTCTTCGTTCCCATTGTTACCTGGTAAAGCCCTTTGCTTCGGAGGAGCAGAGAGATCTTTGTCTTCCATTCGAAGTAATTGAAAGGATTTAGAATGAGTTTTGTGGGCTGAGAGAGATGATCCATTTCTTCTTGCTGCACCTCCTGATGATATATACCTACAAATAAAACTGTGTACTATCTACTAGATTCAATCTAGCTCTGATACCATGTAGAATTCTTGCAGAAACCCCGATAGATCTAGAATTCTAGTTAAATTGAACAAAAACAATTTGCTGATATTCAAGAGATGAGAGAACATTTTTTATCCATAAATCAGAGAATTATATTAATAAAAAATGAATATACATGAGCAACTATCCTCAAAAAGAAGAGAGGAGGTGAATATATAGAATTTCCAACATAGAAATTCTAGTAAAAAAAAGATAGAAATAGCTAAAATAGGTGTCATAAGCTAAGGGATACCACATAGTTCGACCTAGACCACTAAATATACATGACACACACTCATTAATGTCCACAAGAGTCAATTTATGCACATTAGCTCACTTAGGCTCACTTAACTGACAAGAGAAGTAGTTCCAACTCACTTAACTAACCCGAAATAGTAGTTACTAATAATAGTAACGACAAAAATCATTAATTAAGGAATAAATCTCTCACTCAAAGAGGAGGTGCGCATTCCCCAATAATAGATGAGTTTTT
>SNQJ01S0024056.1:29506-57190 GCA_010110895.2 Picea sitchensis
TGGGAGTTGAGTCTTGATCTAAAATTAGCAGTTTTCCCTAAAATCTAGGGATGAGGCACCCTTATTCCTTATATGGCCAAATTAGGTGAAATACAATGTAAATGAATGTATTAACCAAGATCTAGGAGTCTAAGCTAGGTATAAACTAATGTAAGTTAGGGTTATGCTCCAACAATTTTATGAAATGTTCTTTTTTTTTACTTTCTAGCTTCTCTAATTTCTAGCATCCAAAACCATCCATAAGTTTACTCTTTTTTCGTACATGAACTTCAAGTGAAATTACAAATCCATATGTGATAGAGAGTCCAATAGTGCATGGTTTCTTCTTATATCTCCTCGGATAATGGCACCTATCAGGTTGTCAAATGCTTTATAATTCCATCTACTTTGCAAGCAATGCTTAATGGATGAAAAAATCGGGATTAAACTGTTGTCCATGAATCATTTTAGAAAATTGAGATAAAAAACTCTTCTATTAGTTTTAATCCTTAGTTTTTCCATTAAATGTAATTTTTTCCTAGTTTCCCCTCCATACAAGGAAGTGATCATTGTTTTCAAATTTCTGTGGAGAGGAGTTTTAGAGAATTCATTTTCTAGATATTCCATAGTTAAAGCCATATTGTCAGTGTTGTTTCAAATCTGAAGGAGGATTCATCTTCAGGTCTAATCATCAAATATGAGATTTGCTCACATATGCAATAAATACATAATATGCGAGACATTTTGAAACTAAACATGTCAGCTAAATGAAACCTTGAATTAAAAACCCTAAAAAACCCTAAAATCCTAAATAATACTACATAATAACCCTAAATATATAATAAAACCTAGAAATATATAGGGTCGAGAATGTGTAACCATTCAAAACCAAGCACAATGTCACAACCATCCATGTTGATAGAAAACATATGAGATTTCAAGTTGTACTGACAAATTTGCAGGTGCACATTTTCACAATGCCCCCCACATTTCATGGAACCTCCATTGGAAATCGTGATCTAAAAATTGTTAACTGCACAAATATAATAATTTATTTCTTGGACAATGTGGCGATGAATAAAATTATGGGTCCTACCACTATCAACTAGGATGATGAATTTCTTATGCTTAATGTATCCAATTAAGAGTAGAGAAGCTAGTGAGGGTGTTTAGTGAAATCAACGGTTCAACTTCTAGAGGATTAGAGGGAGGAGTAAGATCATCTTCTTGGGGTATTTCCTCAATGGGGGAAACATCAACATCCTCGGTAGAAGCATCCTCAAAGAGAGCCAAACCAAATTGAACTATTTTTTACACTTGTTCCCTAGAAAACATTTATCATCAAAATTATAACAAAGGACCTTGAGTTGGAGTTCAACCATTTATTCCCTAGTTAATTTATATATATTTATAGGAGTGGCATGAGGGGAAGTATTGGGGGGTCTAGAGCAGGGAATAAAAGAGCATTTTCTATTCTAGGAAGAGACGACCTGTTGTTCTTCCTTGGTGGTTTAGTAGCTTCCAACCATGTATGGGGATGATCCATTGGGACCTAGGCTTAGATTTCATCCTTTAGGCCAGTGATAAAGAATTCGCTAAAGAAGGAATCTGACATGCCCTTTGTTCTGAAAGCCAAGTTCTTAAAGGCGGAAATAAATTCTTCCACTATGCCAAATTGTTTCAACTTGGTCAAATGACTCAAATGGTGTGTGTGGGTATTAAAGCAGTCATAAAGTTTGGCCACAAATTGTATCCAAGAAACAAACCCTTGGCGTGAATGTTTATTCCATTACCACCATTTCCAACATTCAAGATCCAGATAGACAACATTGTAATGATTTTTTTTGAGTTCACCAATGATTCCATGCAAAGAGAAATAATGTTCCATTTGATTGACCTGACCCGTGGGATCCAAACCATCAAATTTGTTCACCTTGAATCTGGGAAGATGCAGTTCATGTTGAAAGTGGTTGGAATGAAAGGGAATGGAATGGGAGGATTCAATGCCTTCTGGGTTACAAGGTGGTGCTGAAGAGAGAGGATCTTGAGATTGGGTAAACATTGTTGTCAATTTGTTCATTGCTAGTGGACGTTCTTCTAGGTTGGTGAGCCGAGCATTGATGTTTTCAAGTTGGTGGAGCCGAGAATTGATGGAAACAATTTTTGAATTAAGGCCAGAGATATATTTCTTGGTTTGTTGATTGGATTTGTCCAAGGTGGTGATGTGACTATCAAAGTCTTGATTATGGGTGTGAGCCATTAGGGAGTGATTGGGGTTGGTCGGTCCACATAAAAAAATGGGCTACTAGAGAAGGGTACCATGATGATCAATGCAAAGAGAGGAATTCAATGGGATAGGTGGMAAATAATATTTTTGGAAAGGGTGGGTGGGTCCACAGAAAAAAGAGGCTTATAAGTGAAGGGTACCACTGTGATAAGGACGGAGAGAGGAATCCAAGATAGGATCCAAATAAGACTGTTGGAAAGACCGTTATACATTTTTTTTACTCTTGCAGAGTTATACTCCAACCTGAAGAATACTATAGTGACTAAATGCTCAAATTGTTAACATAGAAAATTGTGTAGGAATTTCACAACCAGGATGCAGGAGGCAGGGTTGTCTGGTGATATATCCTTTCTATTCCTTTTTTGTTCCCAAGGGTTAGGGTTTTTAGGGTTTCTACAGAAAAGGGTTTACTTTGCTTTGTCTCTCTCTGATATATGTGCAGGGTCAAAAAATGGTACTCAACCAATATCTTCAGGAACCAACTAAGGATGCTTGATTGTACTCTTAGTTGTATTACCCGATTACCCAAGTGTTAGCATTGAGAGTCACACTTAGACTGTTGTAAGTGAAATCCCAGTACCCATAAGAATATAAATGGATTAAATGGTCTGATTAGGTAGATCAACAATACTAGGAAAGAAATGGAGAGGGAAACAAAATGTCTATAGAGGCATTCCATTGGGCATGGAGTCATAACATCCTACAGATCAAAGGCAATCAAATTGTATATCAGACAAAGATATATATAATGATGAGTAGAAGCATGGTGAATATGAAAAAAGGAAGAATATCCATTATACACAGATCCTTTCTGCAATAGATAAATATTTTCTTAAACAATGAACAATGATTTAATGGGAAAGCTACATCAGATCCTATGTTGTTCATGAATCCATCAATCAATGGAAGTTATGATCCTCAAAACCTGCAATATGTTCAAGCAATAAGATAAAAAAGAAGTGGGAAAACAAAGAAGACAATCTGATAACATATCTCATGATTCTTTAATGGAATAAAATTCCATTACAAGCAGGCCCTCAGGCTTACAAATGAGCAACTAAAATTGCTCCTCCAACTCTCTCCTCTCTTGGCTCATGAATCCAACCTCTTCTCCAAGAGATCTCTCCTATATTAAATAGAAAATAGAATCAAAATATCCTTAGGAGGTCGAATCCCATCTCCTCTATTGGATTCTAAGACTTGGAGATAGGCGACAACAGTCAAAGAGACAAAAATCCAACAAACTACTAATTTTCAGGAAATTGTTGGAATTCATTAATAAATTGTTTCCACCACACTGGATGAGGCATTTAATGGAGCTAAAATTTATGTGCAGGTGTCCTTTGAAATATAATGGATCCATGAGAATACATTTGAACCCTCCTTGATAGGTGTCAACCTCCGAACAAGGCAAATATCCAATCAGCTATGCAAAACAGATAATTGGAAGCACATTTCGTAGCGCACTGGTGTTTTAATTGTTTCTCTCAATTTACAAACTGGTTCATATTAAAATTTGGTCTCCACATCAACAAGGATATAATATTCATCCTAAAAACATTTCATAGGAACCCACTTCATATTTTTTGTTTCATGATCAAATTTGTAACAATAATTGTTACATGAAATTTTGTAGCGCCACTGTAAAACAGTTATACACATTTCGTAGCACCACTTAAGTGTATAATATATCTCTAACCATAACACGTTTTTCAAAATTGAGAGAGTTTTTTGTTATTTGGTATGTGATGAACAAAAAACTCCTCTAGGTTTCAAAAATACCTTCCCATTTGTTCATAATCAAAGTTTTAAGTTAGTCACTCAAAAATAGAGAAGCACAGTGTGCTCTCAGCAGAAACACAGTGTGGTATTGGAGAGGGTTTTTGGAGGACTTCCCAGAAGATTTTTGGGCTGAAAGATATATGGTTGGAAATCGTATGATGTATGATACACAATGGAATCATCAATAACTGCGAACACCTTCTCAAAACCCCTGAAAAACTGACTTGAAGTCAAGTTATCCAAAAGTACAGGAACCCTCCTATAGCAATATTATTTTGGGAAATTATCTCAAATCATAATACAATCTTATATGTTAACATCTGGATCCACAAGGGATGGAATTCTCCCTGTGAGCTTCCAAGAACATGTAGTTCTAGTTTCCTTATCCATTTCATCTCTGCATACTATATTCCTGAAAACATCTATGCTCCTTATTGAAAAATAAAAACACTGTCATAAGTTGCAAACTGAACTCACACTGTAAACAAATTTAAACTGAAAATCACATGCTCATGGAGTGAGCTTATTTATTTAAATCAACCTACACTAATCTATCTGGCTGAACTTATTTTCTTAATGGAAGTCATACTTCCAATACATCCATGTGAGTATCGAACAGACGAAAATAACTCCTTCAATGCAATTGTTCGAAACAATTTTCAAGTGATATGAATCTTGTAGCAAGAGGTTAGTAGTCAATGGATACTTATGACTATGATATGAAATCATACCAACAACTGGATCATTCAAAACCTTTGAAAAATATAACTCTATGTAAAAATCCACAGGATCATGAAACTTATGAAAAGACATTTCTAGTTGGTTAAGAAAACCATCTTGCTCCTCTGTGAAGGCTGATTCATCAATAAAATGAAGGTCCTCATATAATTTACAACTACTCATATGTTGTTTGATGTTTATTGCAAGTGGAGGTATAGAAATGATATACATTTCCTCGTTGATCCGTGGAGTTTTTTTCTCATCAATAGATGATAAAGAGAATTCCAACTATTGCTGCAATTCTTACCTGTCTTCTTCATTATCATATACTAGTTGTCTTCTAATAAGCTTTGTATGTGATTTAGTAAATATCTTCTCTTTATCATTTGAATACTCAAAGGAAACAATTTGATTTTCATGACAACTTAAAATAGTAGATACATTTGATACAATGTCAAAAGTATATACATCCTAGCTATCACTTTGAAGATCATCAACCTCTTAATCATAATGAAAAGTGTCTTCTACTGCAACATACTCTTTAAGACTATTTGATCCTTTACTCAGCAAATCAAATTCATAACAACATTCTTGATAAAGGAAATCAAATACAAATTTCTCTTTGCAAAACAAATGAAATTCATCATGAAAATGTCTCAGTGAAGTAATTCAAGCAACTGGGAGTGATCTACACCAATCACGAGCTGCTCCATCTAAAGACTATGTAAACAATTTGATGAGGACATATTCATGTATAATTTTCAGCTTAAGCATGCACTCATAAAATTCTAATAAAAGCTCAACTGGTACTTCCCAACCCTCTCCTCTAAACCTAGGAAGGAAGCCTTCCCATTCATCTCTACTAGGCACTGGATTTGGAAAACCGACTATCTTTGAAAAATCATAGAAATCATACCTCTGAGCTAGGATCTTGTCCATTTCAAAAAAATGGAGTATCCAATAGATATATGAATAGTGGAGTCTCTGTGGTGAAATATAAGCAGTCTAAAAGTGTCTAGCTTTAGTTCACCATCCAAAGCTATATCTAATCATCATAGTTCACCTAGGGAAGGTGTCTTCATTATCGTCCCCGGCAACGACGCCAAAAATCTTAGCACTGAGAGCCACACTTAGAATGATGTAAGTGAAATCCTAATACCCATCAGAATATAAATGGATTAAATGGTTTGAGTAGGTGGATCAACAAGACTAGGAAAGAAATGGAGAGGGCAACAAAATGTCTGCAGAGGCATTCGATTGGGCATGGAGTCATAACATCATACAGATCAAATGCAATGAAACTGTATATCAAACAAAGAGATATATAATGATGAGTAGAAGCATGGTGAATATGAAAAAAGGAATAACATCCATTATACAGAGATCCTTTCTGCAATAGATAAATATTTTCTTAAACAATGAACAATGATTTAATGGGAAAGCTACAATAGATCCTCTGTTGTCTATGAATCCATAAATCAATAGCACCTATCATCCTCAAAACCTGCAATATGTTCAAGCAAGAAGATAAAAAAAAAGTGGGAAAACAACGAAGAAAATCTGATAACATCTCTCATGAATATTTATTGGCAGAAAATGTCAATACAAACAGGCCCTCATGCTTACAAATGAGCAACTAAAATTGCTCCTCTAGCTCTCTCCTCTCTTGGCTCACGAATCCAACCTCATATCCAATATATATATCCTATATTAAATAGAAAATAGCATCCAAATATCCTTATGAGGTTGAATCCCATCTCCTCCATTGGATTCTAAGCCTTGGAGATAGGTGGCAACAGTCAAAGAGACAAAAATCCAACAAACTGCTAATTTTCGGGAAATTCTTGGAATTCATTAATAAATTGTTGCCACCTCACTGCATGAGGTCTTTAATGAAGATAAAAATTAGGGGAATATGTCTCTTGACATCTAATTGATCCTTTAGAATCCATTCGAACCCTCCTTGACAGGTGTAAACCTCCCAACAAGACGAATATCCAATCAACTATGCAAAACAAAGAATTGGCATCACATTCCGTAGCGCACATGTGTTTTAATTGTTTCTCTCAATTTACAAACCGGGTCAAGTTGAAATTTAGTTAGCAGGTCAATAGGGATATCATCTTCCTCCAAAAAAAAATTCATAGAAACCTACTTCATAGTTTTGGTTTTATTATCAAATTTGTAACAGTAACCGTTACAGGAAATTTCGTAGCGCCACTGTAAAATAGTTCTACACATTCTGTAGCGCCACTTGTGTGTCTAATATATCTATAAACATAAATCATTTTGAAAAAATGAGAGCTTTTTGTTATTTGGCATGTGATGAACAAAAAACTCCTACAGTTTTCAAAAATACCTTCCCATTTGTTCACAATCCAAGTTTTAAGTTAGTCACTCAAAAATGCAGAAGCACGGCGTGCTATCAACAGAAACACAACATGGTCTTTGAGAGGGTTTTTGGAGGCCTTCCCATAAGAGTTTTGGGATGAAAGAGACATGGTTGCAAATCTTATGATGTATGCTACAGAATGGAATCATCAAGAACTACAAACTCCTTCTCAAAACCCTTGAAAAACGGACTTGAAGTCAAGATGTCCAAAAGTACAGGAACCCTCTTATAGAAATTGTATTTTGGGAAATTATTTCAAATCATAATACAATATTATGTGTTAACAACAGGTACTATAGAGTATATTCCAAAGATTTTTTATTAGTGTCACTATAACAGTTAGGCTATTGATCGAATGATCTAGAGATAGTTTTAGGAGACCTAGAGGAATCTTGATATATCAAATAGTACGTGGGAGTGATCATTGTGTACAGATTCTTTCTTATGGTATACCACTCGAAGGGGTACCAATAGGGGTTGTTATCCCCTAGCCTAGGGATAACTAAGGAGATTATGTCTCGAGGCCCAAAGGTAATAGACATGGAGTACAGAGAGCCATACTGACTTGAGCCTGGCCATAGAGGGCCCATMTTTCTTCTTCAAYACCTCCATCTGGTCAACAACAGTAGCATCCACCCCATCAGYCTGGTCCTTCAACAACAGTGGTTATTTATTCATGAGGTAATGAATCCAAGTATCATGGTATGTGTCACTCTAATTCTCAAAACATTTGAATATATGCATTTAATTCTCTTTTGCTTCATGACGTGTGCTTGGAATTTATGCCTTTTGACTTGTCCACACCTATGGGGGGTGACAAGATTCCCTATAAAGTTGGTTCCCTTAGGAATGAGTTTCCATTGGGTGAGTTCATGAAAGGTCATCATCCATTCCCACCATACTTATCACTTTTCATCATTTTCCCTCGCACATATCCCTTGCATTTGTTCGGGCATTGGGTTTTCCAAACTAGCAAAGGTTGTACCTTTCCTTGTGGGAAGAAGGGTCTAAAGGCACAGAGGGTAAAACTAGCTGGAAAAAGATAAAATAAAAAAGAATAGAAACCTTCAAATGCTTCACCCAGGGATCCCCGAGAAAGAAATAAAAGGATTCTCAGTAAGAGAAAGGAGTGACCCATAAAATAAATAAACTCAAGACCTATTTGGAGGATAGAGGGTCTCATCATGAGCCAGCCTATTAGGTCCATGGGCATGTAGTGGTATGACACTACTATTCAAATGGTCATCACGCCAGGGTAGTGGCTCTTGGTAGCATAACCAAAAGAAAGGGGGTCCCATCATGAGCCAACCTTCTCATCTCCATGAAATGATCATGGGTAACATTGTCACCATTGGTCATCATTCCAGGGGAGTGTCCCCCAGCTATTCTCTTGAATGAAAAATAAATAAGATAAAAGGTAAAAAGGCATTGGATTGGATTGGAAACATTTGCATCCATGATAAGGTGCAGCTCACCTTCTTCATAGGAACCCACAGGTAATCCATACATTTCCCTGTCATCACTGCACCCATTTCCCAAACATCCCATACCATCTCATGCACTTACTTGACCTAGATTGGTCTTCACCTGGAAACATCCCACATCCAAGGATAATTAGACCAATAGGACACCCTAAAACCTGTAAATGTGTTGAACCTGCACATAATAGATCTAGCTAGAAAATACCACACACATTTGCAGAGAGAAATTGAGAAAGAAGAAGCAAGAGAGAAAGAATGGACGAATTCTCATTAACTGTAATGAATAATGAATAATTTACACATAATATATTTTTTATAACTCAATGAATGCGCACTGGAGGAGAACCAATGCACCATAGTAGTGGTATAGAGTGATCTGGACACACACTAGTAGTTACGGGAGTGAAATTCCACCTAGTCTAGTCTCTCGGGAAGTTACAAGAGTGAACTGCCACCTAGCTGAGTTCACTGGTCAAATAGTCTTCAATTAACTGACTGAACAAACTGTAGTGAGGAGTAGATCAAGGAATCAAGGGTAATACGCTAGTCTAGTGATGGTCCCAAGGAAAGTGCGCATTAGCATGGTGACAAAACCAATGCAACATCTAGACTCAACTCAACTAGTCAAACTAAAGTGTCAACTAAAATAGAATATTCTCCAGGTGGAATATTCTCCCCTAAAATATAGGAGACTGGATAATGATTAATTATGACTAATAAAAAAGGAAAAAAAATAGGAAAAATAAATCCTAGGTGTGTGTGAAGTAACTCCAAAACCTCCCCTGAACATCACTATGGTGAAAATAAAGAATGGGTCCTAGCAACGAGTCCATGTTAGGTAACCAAATACAAAATATACATTGAAATAAAGTGAGGAAAGAGGGAAAATCTCATGGGAAAGCCACCCCCCTCAAGATACAATGTATGTAAAAAGAATAACTACAATTTCTAGGTAACTATGTCCTTCACTCCAATATGACTTCGCAGAGAATGGAACTTCTACTCAGTGAAGGTCTTGGTGAAAATGTTTGTCGTCTGTTCTGCTGAAGGACATAATTGTAGGTCAATGATCCCCTCGTGTACTAAGTCCCGGATGTAGTGCATGTGGATCTTGAAGTGCTTCATTCGTTTCCTCTGAAATGGATCTCTGTAGAACTTCAGAGTGCTTTGGTTGTCACACTAGATGACAATTGACCAGTGAAACTAAATTCCCAACTCAGTGAAAAAATGTTGTAGCCACATATCCTGAATGGTTATGTTAACTACCCCTATGTACTCTTCCTCAGCTGAATATAGAGAAATGGAGGATTGCTTCTTTCTCGACCAACATATAGGCCCAGAACCAAGACTGAGTGAGTAACGAGATGTGGATGTGTGATCAGTGCTATCTCCAGCCTAGTCAGAATCAGTAAACCCCATGAGCTCTAATGTAGCGTCTGCTGCATAATGAATCCCAAAGGTGATGTTGCCATGTAAGTATCAAAGGATACGCTTTGCAGCCTTCCAATGTAGCTCATGCAGCTCTTGCATGAACATGGAAACTGTTCCAACTGCATAGGAGAGGTCTGTTCTAGAGTGTGTGAGATACAACAAGCTCCCCACAAGTTGTATGTACAGTTTTATTTCAACCAGTAGAGTCTCCCCTCCATCCTCAATTTTGACTCCTGACGGGAAAGGAGTCGGAGAAGACTTGCAGTATGTCATGTGAAATCTCTCAAGGATATCTCATGCATATTTGGCCTGAGACAATTTGATTCTTGATGCATCCTAATTGATATCGAGTCCAAGGAAGAAGTGTAGCAGACCCATGTCTGTCATAAAAAACCTGTCATGTAGAATCCTCTTGACTGCAACAATCACTGAGGTTGAGCAGCTCATGATAAAAAAATCATCAACATACACAATTAAAAGCAGAAGTGAATCATTCGTCCTGAGCATGTAGACATTTGTGTCTGATTTACAATGTACAATGTTTTGTGACAACAGGTAGGAGTCCATCTTGGCATACCATGCCCTTAGAGCCTGCTTGAGGCCATAAAAGGACTTCTTTAGTCGACAGACCAAAGATGAGTCCTGCATAAATCCCTGGGGTTTCTCCATATAGATCTCCTCAGAGAGATCATCGTGAATAAATTCGCTATTCACATCCATCTGATGGAATTCCCATCCCTTGGCTTCCGCAATGGCAAGTTCCAATCGTATGGAATCCATCTTCTCTACTGGAGCAAAGGTCTCATCATAGTCAATGCCATGCACCTTCTGAAATCCTTTGGCAACAAGCATGGCTTTGTATCTGCTATTTTGTCCATTTGTTGTGCTCTTGGTTTTGTAGACCCATCTGCATCTGACAAGTTTCCTCCCATAAGGAAGGGGAGCCAGGTCCCAAGTCTGGTTCTCGAGGTGGGAGTTGTACTCCTCCTGCATCGCGGGTTCACAAAAGGGATTTCCAGCAGCCTCTCCATACGACTGTGGATATGAAGATTGAGCCAAGAAAATATACCTGGAGGGAAATGGTTCAATGGTAGTGAGTGCAACAAGAGGCTCCTCGAAATCATATCAATTCCTCCTAGTATCGACTGGATCACCAACGAGATCCCATGCATCCTGAAGAGTAGTCTGTGCTCACTTGGGCCTCTGCTCTAGCTCTGCAACTGCATTTGTATGTTATGACTCTACATCTGACTATATTGACTCTGAATCTAAATCATTTGAGTCCTCTGAATCAGAACTCTAATTTGAAGAAGATTCATCATGTGCATGCTCATCATCTCGAACAAGTGGAATAACGAAGGTGTCTGCATGTGGTTGTTGAGGTACATGCGAGACACTTTCCTTGAATTGGACACTACGCTCAATGATGAACTGGTCTGAGGAAAGATCAATAAGCTTATATCCCTTCACACTATTGGGGTATCCAACAAAAATACACTCAGTTCTTTGTGGATCAAATGCCTTCCTCTTTTCAGAGGGAATCCAGGCCCATGCACGTGAACCAAAAATGTGAAAGTGGGTCACTTAGGGTTTGAGGCTGCTCCAAGCCTTGTAGAGTGTTTTATACTTGACATATATATGGGGAGATGTATTTTGGATGTATGTTGCACAATTAAGTTCTTCGGCCCATAGTCTCTTTGGTAGTGACTTTGCATGCAACATGCAAGATGCCATCTCCTTTAGAGGTTTGTTTTTCCGCTTAGCAACTCTGTTTTGTTGAATAGTATAGGGAACTATGTGTTGCAACTAAATCCCTGCCTCATGGAAAAGATTATGGATCTCATGAATGAAATATTCTCCCACATTATCAGTTTATAGGACTTTGATATTTTTTTTGGACTGTGTCTCAACCAGGGATTTGAAATCTTTGAGGTGTTGAAAGACCTCAGATTTTTTCCTAAGAAACTAGATCCATGTAAAACATGAGAAATCATAAAAAACAATGAGAGAAAACCTTGGTTTTCTAATAGCTAGATGCGGAAGAGGACCCATAAGGTCACTTTGAATCAGATATAAAGGCGCGGAATCTCTATGAGACTTTCCTTTGTCAAATTTATCTTGAGGGTGTTTTTTGATAACACATCCCTCACATACTCCCTTGGAGAAATGGATGTTTGGTATACCATAAACCAATCGTTTCTTGCTAATTTGTTGCATGTATCTTAAATTCAATTGTCCAAAGCTTTCATGCCATATCCTACTACTTTCATCAGCATGAGTAGGTAGTAAGGCAAAATCAGGTTCAGTCATTTCAGAAAAAGTATACAATCTAGACTAATGATTTACCTCACCAGTAGCAATCCTGGAGTTGGTTTGCATGTCATATGTGACCACGACATTTGGTGTTTATATGAATTTCTTACCGGTGTTGGAATTAGTCATCTGATACATAGAGAGAAGGTTGACGAAAATTTTGGGAACATGCAGTACATTCTCGAAGTTTCCGTTGGTGAGTTCAATCCTTGTTTTGCTAGTGACTTTGACAGAAGAGTTGTCCCCCATCAGAATAGGAGGACCTTTGCATGCAGCCAATAAAGACTATAATGCATTTGAGGAAGCCATGTGATGTGATGCTCCTGAATATACAATCCAAGCACCGGGAGAGGATTTGATGGAAATCAAGGCATGGATAGAATTGCCTTTCTTGGGATTCTGATCTTTTGGCTTCTTCGTCTTGGCACCCTCAGGGATGCGATCTCCAAGGTTGTTTTTCTGAATTATTTGAGTCATTAGATCTATTTGTTTTTGCATGCATGCAGATTCTGGATGGAATCCTTTCTGACAATACGTGCATTTATCCCCTTTTCCCCTTTGGATCTAGAGGCATCGGTGAAGGGTTTTGTGTACCCTTCCTTCTTCGGATGTGCACGAGCTTTAATTTTTTAATTATATTTATATTTCTGATATTTATGGCTGCCATCTTGCACAGTAAGTGCATGTTCCTTTGGGCCTTTGATTTTTCCCATGTTGATGAGCTTGGTTTTCTCTTGTGTTAGGGATTCAATAAAATCCTCAAGAGAAGGCATCTTCCAGGTGGCTCCGGAGGAGAATCTGACAGAATGGAATGTGGATATGAATACAGAGAATTCAGGACCAAGTTTGGAGATAATGGTGAGAACTATTTGTTTCTCTTCCTTAGATTTATCAACCCCGCAAGCTTTGAGTTGCGACAGTAAATCCTTCAATTTTGTAAAGAAATCTTGGATATTGTCGAAGATTTTTGGATCCAATGTGAGAAATTTCACCTCCGGCATGTGTCCCTTCATATCATCCTATTTTCCAGATATCCCTTCCAAGGTGGTCCAGGATTTATTGGGAGTCTTACAGGAAGATATGTGAAAAAGGATATCGAGAGAAATAAGACTACAAATTGTTCTAAGTGCTTCATCCATTCGATTTAAGTACTTGGATTATTATATGGTTGATGTCAGTTCTGTATATATATATTCAATTTTAACCTATAAAATCCTCTATTTCAAATATGTATGCCTATTTTCTCCTTCCATGCAAAGTAGTTGTAAGGTGTAAGAATGGATTCTTTTTGGAAATCCATCTTTCCACTCTCTTCAATCTTTTGCACCTGCAAAACATTTTGGTGTAGATTTTTCTTAGCAGTCTATTGGATATGATACCATGTAAATGTGTTGAACCTGCACATAATAGATCTATCTAGAAAATACCACACACATTTGCAGAGAGAAATTGAGAAATAAGAAGCAAGAGAGAAAGAATGGAAGAATTCTCATTAACTGTAATGAATAATGAATAATTTACACATGATATACTTTGTATAACTCAATGAATGCGCACTGGAGGAGAACCAATGCACCATAGTGGTGGTATAGAGTGATATGGACACACACCAACAATTATAGGATTGAACGACCACCTAGTCTAGTCTCTCAGGCAGTTATGAGAGTGAACTGCCACCTAGTTGAGTTAACTAGTCAACTAGTCTTCAGTTAACTGAATGAAAAGAGTGTAGTGAGGAGTAGATCAAGGAATCAAGGGTAATGTGCCAGTCTAGTGATGATACCAAGGAAAGTGTGCATTATCATGGTGATGATCCCAATGTTTCATGGTGACAAAACCAATGCAACATCTAAACTAACTCAACTAGTCAAACTGAAGTGTCAACTGAAAGAGAATATTCTTCAGGTGGAATATTCTCCCCTAAAATATAGGAGAATGGATAATGACTAATTATGACTAATAAACAAGGAAAAAACTTAGGAAAAATAAATCCTATGTGTTTGTGAAGTAACTCCAACAAAACCCTCTCCAAACCTGGCTTGTAGAATAACATAACGTCTTTGAGCACTTGTCTAGGAAACAATGGTTTTATGCACATGTTTGAATAACTTGACTATTAGACGTGATTGATATTGCTATGATCCCTATGACTTATGATCCCATGGAGGGTGTACTTTGTTTTTCTGCAAGACCAGGCTCGACAGACAGGTACATATGGGGAGATGATTAGCTCGGAACTCCATAGAGCTAAAAGCCCACCAGATGGAGGTTGAGACCACAGTAAGGGGAAGACATATACTAGAGGATTAAACTGGAGAGAGAGGAGGACATTCCAGCAGAGACATCCTGGAAGGCCTAGAGCTAGGGGGGTCTTTCCCTCCCACCATGATGTTGTCCCTGTTGGATCATGTTGTCATTGATGCCAATGGTTTGATTGATTGATGTCATTGATTGATGTCAAGTGATTGATTGATGTCAAAGGATTGATTGATTGATGATTGATGATTGAGGTCAAAAGGATTGATTGATTGATGATTGATGTAATATAATTGTATTGTCCTTGATGAGAATGCGATGATGAAGATGGATCAATGATTGTCATTGATACATGATGAAGATGGATCACGTGGTTCCACTATATACATTTACTGTTGGAAAAAATGTATAGATGACTCATCATGATAAGGTGTACAATCGGATGAACTCCAAAGTGGTCCCTTATGGCGAAAGCCCTCACATGGTAGACGCCACGGATTGAGTTATCCTAGAAGAATGGTTGAGGAACCACGATCAGGTTGAGAAATAATGAGATGAAGATCAAGGAAATATTGGTGAAACTATCCCAGATGATAATTTTGCTGCGTCATTCGGCTGGTATGTGGAACGCCACATAATTCCCTCACGGTTAGAGAGTTATATTGCTGCAGAAGTTGGAGACCCTGTGTTTGGGTAATGGACCCAAGTTTGTTTGATGAATAACACTATGCTATGATATATTTTCTGATAATAATATTCTATATGAATAGTACGTAGCTCTCCATCTCTGGTATTGAACGCCGCTAACCCTCAATGGGTTTGAGAGTTACGTTTCTCCACGGGTTGGAGGACCCTCATATGTCATCTGTATTCCAAAAGGCAATCAAAGTATTTCAAGAGATTTTAAAGGTAAAATAATAAAGGAAGTGATGAGGTATTATAATTCAAAGTGAATTCAAAAATAAATTATTTTAATAATAATTTTATCGAGAAATTAGGAGTGGACCCAACCATAAAATAAAGGAAAGTGGGGCCAAGTTTCGACCTAGAATATAAGTCAAGGAAGCCACTTTGAGAGTATAAAATGGTGAGGCAAGGCCTCCCATTTTGAACCGTAATAATTTGAGAATACTGAATATTCCATATAGGCCTGAGACGAAATAAAAATTCCCTTCGAGGAAAGTAGCCATACACGTAAAGTAAAAGGATAAATTTCGGCGGTGCTTCTATGAGGGCTGTTATTTTCAAAGTCATCCAAATCTTACTTCGCTATAAAATTTTTTTATATAATGATTCAGATCCAAAAAATTGCTATGAAAGGGCGGAAAACATATCCAAGTACTTCCATGGTTCAAAATCATACCGTGGGTCGTTGTATTTTGAGTTACACCGCGGAAAAATAGGGTTTGTGGTCAGCCTCTAAAACTAGTCAAAATCAGTGGTTTCAGAAACGTCGCTAACGTCTTCTAGATCCAAATTCAAGAGAACTGTAAACGTTTCGGGTTAGGTAGCTGGTTTTAGTATGCACGGTAATGTTTCAGATCATTTCATCAAATGATTTGTGCGGGAAACACTCTACAAGGTCTGCATTGTAATCTCGCCAGTTGTCATTTCTTTGCTATAAACCTTCGAGGAGGTTCCGTATAGTGCTAATTGAGTAAATTGCATAAAACAATCGAAGAACATTGTATAACGCTTCCCAGAGATCTTACGTACCAGCAGGTTCAAAGGATTACCCCAAGTGAGGCTTGTTGACTAATCCAAAAACTAGGTACGTGAGACTAAAAACAAGTTTCATAAAAATGCTGGGCTCCTGCTTAAGGAAGGGTCACAGGAATGCGTGACAGATAACCCGCGTTCACAAGCGAGGTACAAATCAGATTTTAAGGCGATGAAATTGATGAGGCCTTTGTTGAGGCCAAAGTGCCGGTTGATGCACCTGTTTAAGGTATGCTAGGTTGATTGAAGCGCTGGTGCGGCTGGCTGATGCACTTGTTTATGGCAGTTAGTTGATGTACGTGGTTGAGCGTACGGTTCGTGATTTCATTGCTACTGTGCTTACAATCCATATTCCGCGCGATAGTGTGACAAAGTATTCATCATTCCAATTTCCACTTGGCAAGTGGCGCGGACGGCAAGCGTATCAGCATCTCTGCTGAAATGGAGAACATAGGTTGTGTTCCTCCAGTTGCAGCCGAGAATTGTGGGTAGGAGTTGGGAGCCTCCCAAAGCCAGCCCCAGGGGAACTTAGGGGGTTGGGAGCCTCCCTTCCAGCTTGGTGTACTGAAAACAAAAGGAAGCTGCAAGCTTCCAAATGGAATGTGAATTTCTTCAAGACATATAAGAAAGTATTCCGTGGTTTTCTCCCCATTTGCTCTACTGAAACACCGTGTACTGTACTGTGTATGTGTATGATTGTTCATTTGTTCATTGCTTATTTAATCTGCAGTTATTGGATAATAATGCTTCATTGATATAACACTTGGATTATATGGTTAAATTGCTCTATTACTGATTCACCCCCCCTCTCAGTAATCCAACAGTCCCTTGAAGGCCCTTGACGTCATCAATCAGAGCGTTCACGTCACCTAGTTTAGGCACCCAGCTTGATGACGTCATTGGTTGACATGTGTGGCAGTTCTAGAGGGGTTTTGAGCCCCAACGTTCCACTTGGAGGGATATCGTTCCATAAAGGAGGCTAACATCACCCTAGGAGGGGCATGACATCACCCTAAAAAGCTTAATTTAGGGTTTTATTTGACAAAATTATGTAAAATTGGATTTTCTTATGTAAACTCACCATGTCAGCATTTTTTTATCTAATTTTGTAATTAAAGGTCATTTTGATTGTATAAATAAGGGATTTTTCCCGTGTATTTTATCATTAGTTTTTCACTTGGACAAGTGAGGTCTGAAATTTGGATCCCTTAGGCTTTATTGTCTCAAATTAACTGGTGCGCAACTTTTGGAGGAGGCTTATTTTGGTATATTTTAGCACTTTATTGGTGGAAAGTCCTCAACTAGGCTATTGGATAGATTATTCTTAGTGAATTTAAGTGAATTTTCGCAATTCGTCTTTACTTTGAATGGTTATAGTACATTTACTTTTCGTTTTCCCAAGATTATGAAATTGCTAGCTTTAAACCCTAGGAGATAAAGCACATGTTATTGTCCTTGTCTTAATAGTTTTTCACCTACTAGATTTTTCTAGAAATCCTATCCTTTGAAGCATTGTGATAGATCCCTACCATTTTAGCACCCTAGCATCATTTGCTTCATCAAGCCTTCATTAACTTCAAGCTTGAGCTAAACAAGAAGGAAAACTGCTAGGACCTAGGGTTACCTACTTCCTAGTGGTCGTTTTCCTTCTAGGGTTTGTTGATTGAGGCATTGGGTTACCAACACCTCAACCATCATCCCTCTTGTCCTTATCTCACACATTATCATTTGATTCCTTCAAGATTTCTGCTGCAAAAAGTGACTCCATTATCCCTAAAGACACTGATCTAGACCTTATATTTGATTGATTAATGAGAACAACCCTTAAATATTTTACCTCGAGCTACTTACTAACTTTCCCTAACCCTATATTAGGATAATATTTTAACATTCTTTTTGTTACAAAAGTAAGTTACAACCAATTATTACAACAGTAAAATCTCTTAAAAGAAATTACAAAAGTTGATTTTTACATTTCCTAAATAGCTTCAGAAAAGTGCTAGTATATTGCTATTGTTAGATTATCATTTTTGGTCATTTTGATGCTTATTTAAGGCATTGATTGTGAAGCCATCATTACATATACATTGTTGTTATATAATTTTTGTTTACTTCATCTTGTATCAACTTATTTCTTTCATTGACAAGTCCAAGGTTTTATGAAGCACTAACATCAAATTTTACTTGCAAAAATAATGCTTTTCTTGTTGCTTTGTTTTGGGCAGGTACACTTAAGCATATCATTGATTCATTTTTTAAAACTTTGGGACTTTCTAATTGATGAGACTTGTGAGAGGGGATAAATATTATCAATACCTAAAAAATTTCCTTCTCAAACCCCCAAGTCACTGAGGACATCTCCCCTGAGCTTCAACCCTAAATAGAAAGAGGTTTCTTATTAAGGTGACAGTGATAGGAAAACCTCCTGTTATGCCAATTTTCCCTCCATTAGCCTTTCCCTTTTGTAAAATTAAAATTTGCACGATAATATTTTGGCGTTGTTGCTGGGGAACACTGAGTCAATTCTCCTTAAACAAGACACTTTTCGGTCAGCCTTTCTGCAAAAGCATTTATTTTACAAATCTTACCTGGAAACTCCAATGAGGGTGATCCCCTCATCCCTTTGATAGTTTCAAGAAAATTATCTAGTGACTCCACTAACCTTTTCCAAGGTGCAACCTTACTCTCAATTATGTGATATTTCCAAGTTATGGGATCATGGAGCCCTGGGATTAAGTGTATCCGACTATTGATTTCAAAATTTTTCAAGGATACCTGAATTATTTTGATACAAAATGGTCAAGAAACTCTCCAATATTTGGAGGCCTCCCAATTACTCACATTGTATAATTATTGAAGTATATAAGCAAGATAGAATTGGGAGGGGAGGATGTTATGGTAAAATTATTCATACTTTCTCTGCCATCCTTTTTGCAAGATTGGTTTAAGAGTTGTTGTGAAGATAGGGGTATTTCATCTTTCGTAGACCTCATCAGTAGGTTTATTGATTTTGTGAAACCACAATTCCTAACATATGAAGATTCCCTTAAGAATCTCGCAATATCCCTAGAGGATGAAGGATTCACCACTGAGATTGTGGGATATCTCAGGGATGTGTACCTTACTCAATACCAAAAACCCTTTGATACAGAAAGATACATTTATGAAGAAAATTGTCAACCCCTTGAAGAGGAGAAAGATTTTTACCATGATTCGATATAATGCAGTGAAGATTTAACTAGATAAGTGAATTATGAGGATGAAGCACTATTAAACTCTCCTCTATCTGATGACGATCTCAAAGGTCATGTCTCTCTTGCACAAAATGAAGAGAATGAGGTGAGTCATTTTACTTTCGAGTTTTTTTATAATAATTTGTTCTATGATTCAGAAGGTGAAGAAGTAAAAGAACCCTTCGAAGAGTTAGCTCCTTCATTTTCCGATAAAGACGAAGAGATGAGTCTTAGTGAAGTACTGGACCCTCTTCCATTTGATGAAGTCATCCAATTCGATGATTCTCCTGCACAAATATAAGTGAACACGATAAGTTACCTCCCTTTCCAAGATTTTGATGATGCTTTGTTTTATGATTTGGAAATAGAAGAGGTACTAGAGGAGCCCTTAGATGCATTAAATCCTTCATGTTATGATAAATGTAGTTATGTTGTGGATAATATTGATATTTCATACATGGTGGAAGGCATAAGTGGGATGTGATTGGTTCTAATGAAGATCTCATTTACGACATTGAGTGTCATTTCCAAAAGTTGCCTCTACAACTATCATATGAGGTTACTGATTTTGAAAATTGGAAACAAGGAGATGGTATGATTACAAACGTTTTTCAGACACCCAAGGATGACCTAGTGCTATATTCTCCTAGTGATTTTCGGTCATACCTTGAGTATTTTGATGATTATTCCTTTGAGAAGTTGGATTTATTCCATGAAGAATATTATCAACCACTGTTGTGCTCAGATATTGATAGAAGTAAGGATTGTGCTGAGATATTGATAGAAGTAAGGACATCCCTTGCCCGGAGAAGGATCCTTGTGATAATTTTTTCCATCTCCCTTCGACTATTTTATATTGTTATGTCATTAAAGGTGTAGCTGGGAAGCATGTCCTTTGTCTTAAGTTTCCTCCAAGGAAAATCCTATAATTAAAGGGTAGGTTGAATACCTCAACAAGAATTTTGTCATCTTAGTCTTTCAGCCTTCTCTTAATAATTTTTTAGTCATCTTCTAGGTCTTGCTAGTCCCTTCCCAGACCTTTGATTTTGAATACATCCAAGGTAGCCAACCTTCAGACTCTTTGAGTCAGTATTTTGAACCTTTGATTTTTTACGATCCCTTTCTGAGATGGATTGAGAATTCTCCTGAGAGTGTGACTTGGCACAATTTTGTCCCTCCCTCCCACCTCCATGAGCTATATTTTACGATCTTCGATGATACAATACATTTTCTAACTCATGTTATTTTTGTGCTTAACTTGTCATTGTTTTGGTTTATGATAAAGCACAAAGGCAGGTGTTATGAGACATTGCTAGGATGGTTTCACTGGATATTTGACTACACCTAGCATTCAACCAACAAGTAAGTATAGGTACATAGGTAGGAATTTTTCATTCATTGTATATGTCATCTACATTTCATGCTAGATTAGTTGTATTTCCTTTTGTACATATGATTTTTTTACTTGTTTTTCATTTTCTCATGTATGAGCCAAGGGTGATATCACTACCCCAAATGATTACTGATCAATTTTGTTGAGATCTATCAAGTCACAGTTCATACCAGAGATGTTGAGGTTCTCATGTGATTTACGATGAGCACATGTCCCCAAGTTGGATCTAGATGTTATCCCCTAGCCTAGGGATAACTAAGGAGATTATGTATCGAGGCCCACGGGTCCTAGACATGGAGTACCAAGAGCCATATTGACTTGATCCCGGCCCTGGAGGGCCCATATTTATTCTTTTGTGCCTCCATCCTGTTAGCAGTAGCAACATCCACCCCAACGACCTAGTTCTTCAACAACAATGGTGCTTTCTCAATGAGGTAATGAGTTAGGGTATCATGGTATGTGTCACTCTGATTCTCAAAACATTTGAAGATGTGCATTTAATTCTCTTTTTCTTCATGACATGTTCTTGGACTTTATACCTTTTGACTTATCCACACCTGGGGGGGTGACATGATGCCCTATCAATTTGGTTCCCTTAGGAATGCGTTTCCACTGGTTGGGTTCATAAAAGGTCATCGTCCATTCCCACCATACTTATCACTTTTCATCATATTCCCTCTCATTTATCCCATGCACTAGTTCAGGAATTGGGTTTTCCAAGCTAGCAAAGGGTTGTACCTTTTCTCATGGGAAGAAGGGGATAAAGGCCCAGAGGGTAAAGTAGATGGAAAAAGATAAAAACCAAAAGTATAAAAACATTCAAATGCTTCGCCTAGGGATCATCGAGAGAGAAATAAAAGTTTTCTTAGTAAGAAATAGGAGGGACCCATAAAATAAATAAACTCAAGACCTAGTTGGACGATAGGGGGTCTCATCACGAGCCAACCTATTAGGTCCATGGGTATGTATTGGTATGACACTACTATTCAATTGGTCACCATGCTAAAGTAGTGGCTCTTGGTATCATATCCAAGCGAAAGGGGGTATCATAATGAGCCAACCTTCTCATCTCCATGAAATGATCGTGGGTAACATTGTCACCACTGGTCACCACACCAGGGCAGTGTCCCCCATCTATTCTCTTGAAAGAAAAAGAAATAAGATAAAATTTAAAAATGCACTGAATGGGCTTGGAAACATTTTCATCCATGACAAGGTGCATCTCACCCTCTTCATAGGCACCCACAGGTAAGCCATACATTTCTCTTTCATCACTGCACCAATTGCCCAAAAATCCCATAGCATCTCTATTGGATTACTGAGAGGGGGGGTGAATCAGTAATAGAGAAATTTAATCCTTTTTTCACCATAAAATGAAAGTGTTGTATAAATGTACCATTATCATCCAATAGTTGCAAATTAAATAAACAATGAACAAATGATCAATCACACACATACACAATACATCAGTTCTTTATGCGGAAACCCAAAGTGGGAGAAAACCACAGAATGATTTTTCTTATATCTCTTTAAGAATTACATTCATTGGAAGCACCAACTTCCTTTGTTTTCCAGTTGCAACTGGAAGGAGGCTCCAAACCTCTAGTTTCTTAGGCTACAACCTGAGGGAAGCTCCAACTCCCCAATTCTATGGCTACAACCAGAAGGAGGCTACAACCCCCTATGTTCTCCGACTACAACCGGAAGGTGGATACAACCACCTGTCCTTGCCCCATCCAATTGTTCTGACGTATAAGTAGAATGATGGAACCACTGCCACACTATCATTATGATATATACTACTATAAACCTGTACCGATCAACCTACACCAAACAACATGTACTAATAACATGAACCATGCATCAACCTGTACCTCAACCTGTAATCAACCTGTAACATAAAAAAGTGCACCAACCATGCACCAACCTGTACCAAATAACATGTAATCAACCTGTACCATAAACAAGTGCATCAACCATGCACCAACCTGTACCTCAACCTTTACCATCAACGAGTGCATCAACCATGCACCAAACATGTATGAATAACCTTTCGCAACAACCTATCCAAACAACCTATCACAACAACCCGTCTCATCAATCTTATAAACCAAACCAGATCTACTCATCAAGATCAATCACCAAGAAAACTCTCAAAGATGTACATCAACCAACCATAACACAACAACTCATAATCATCACCAAGATCAATATGTGCTTCTAATAATATATCAATACAAGTGTGCTACATCATCCATAAACCATGTGTCAACAATACTACTAAAACGTGCCTCCAACCATGTACCAAGTATGTAAAACTCACGTATCAACTACTCATCAACTATGACTCATAAATGTGTACCAACATCATCAACTATACACCTCATGTATGTGCCAACACATCAAATATTTGTCTCAACCATGTACCCAACATGTACCTCAACCAAAATCCCTCATCAATTTCATCATCCAAATATGATTTGTAACTCTGTAATAGACCTGGTGTATATGATCACATACCTACAAACCGTCCTTAACTTTAACAACAAGAGACTAGCATTTTCATCAAACTTTACTTTAGTCTCACATGACTAGTTGTGGATTAGTCAACAACCCTAACTTGAAATAATCATAACTATGTACCTGTAATGAATAAATATATGGAAATGGTACACAATTTTCTTTAGTGTCTTTTGTACAGTTCCTGTAGGTTTCACTACTTGGAACCTCTCAGAAAAGGAGTTATAGCAAAAATGACATACCTTGTTGAATTTTGGCTTATTCTAGAAAGCTAACTAGTAGAGAGTGCCCCACCTAGAATATTGCGTGTATGTATCTGAAAAGTGCACAAAAATTACTACATATTTTACTTTAAGAAACACATTTGGTCTTACTGAATCTAGATCAGTTATGAAGACGTTATCACATTTTTACCCGAAACACTTGTTTTAGACTAGTTTCAGGACTATCCACAAACCCTATATTCCATGGAGTGTAACTCCAAAAATACAACGACCCACAAGTTGAAATTTTTACCACAACTACTTTAATATGTTTCCTCAATGACCTACCAATTTCATGTTCTGAATCATTCTATAAAAAATGGTATTGCGAAAATGGTGAGATGACCTATAAATAACATACCTTAGAAAACATCATCAAAAGAATTTATACTCCCTTGAATTTCGGCCTTCTTTACTTCACCTTCCCTCTAAAATTTGGCTTAGATATCCTTTGGTTACCTTAGTCACTTGTATATATTCAATATGCTCAAGTGTTATTAAAATGAGAGAGTATTTCCTCTTATTTATACTTTCATGTAGATTCCTCAAGGGGTTACCTTTTAACCATCTCAACCCACTTTCCTTATTTTAGGGTTAACCCACTTCTAACCACTTGTCTACTTAGTAATTTCTCCATTAAATTTATTATTTAATAATTTATTTTGTATCCACTTTGATTTATAGTACACTCATCACTTCACTTTATTATTTAAATAATTTTTTCTTTGCAAACACTTTGACTACTTTGACTTTTTGGGGCTTCTAGATGACTCACGAGGGTTCTCCAACTTCACATGGACATAAATCTCTAACTGTGAGGAGTTATGTGATATTACACATACCACTAGAAATAGAATGACATGTGCTATCCATGTAGAATATTCTTTCCTACACATATATCAAAAATTGTACCATTATCCATCAAACAAATGTGGGTCCATTACCAAAACCTGGGTTCTCCAACTTCACATGGCCATAAATCTCTAGCCATGAGGAGTTATGTGACATTCCACATACCAATGAAAATGGAATGACATGTACTATCCATATAGATTATTCTTACCTTAAAATATATTAAAAGTCATACCATTATACATTAAACAAACTTGGGCCCATTACCCAAACATTTGTGTTACCAGAATTCTCTATCAGACTTTCTCCAAGGGTTGACATCAATCACTAAGGGTTGACATAAATTCACAATATCACTCTCCAATGTTTGAAATCAATGAAAACCAACAATATATACCAACTTTCCATCAACCTAAGCCAATTGTTTGACAATCTTCCGCTTTGGCATTGATGGAAACACTAAGTCATAATAAAATTCATGCTTATAATCCTCATCTATGTTTCTATCTCTCCCCTTTGACATCAATGGAAAAGGGTATATCCATTTGGGGCTGCTCCCCTTGAATGAACTCTCCTTGGGGTTGCCCCCCCTATCTACATGCCTCTGTGCTCTCTCTCCATGCATTTCAATAACGCAAATGATAAATCTCTCCCCCTTTGTCATCAATGGAAACGGTATATTTCCATCTGGGGCTACTCCCCCTAACTTAACTTTCCTTGGGGATACTCCCCCTGACTGAACTCTTCCTGAAACTGATCTCCCAATCTGAAATGTCCTCTTTATGGTGCTTCCTCATGCAAATATAAGACATATAAGATAAGCATTCAAAAGCATTCATTTTGGAGTAGAAATTACTCCGAGTCTCTGGAGAAGATACTCAAAGGCTTCCTGTGGAAGTGGTTTTTTAAATATGTCTACCACTTGTTATTTTGCGCCCACATATTCAACTCTGATGTTCTTCTTTGCAACATGTTCCTATAGAAAGTGATGCTTTATTGGAATGTTCTTCGTCTTAGAGTTCATCACCGGTTTCTTTTAGATACTGATGGCACTTGTATTATCACAATAGATTGGAATGGGATCATCATACTCAACCTGTATATCTGTCAGAGGTTGTTTCATCCATAGAACCTATGTACAACATATTGTTGCTGCAATATACTCTTCCTTGACTGTAGATAAGGATATTGATGATTATTTCTTTCTTAACCATGATACTAAACACTCACCCAAGGAGAACGTTTCTCCACTGGTGCTTCGTCGGTCATCAATGCAACCTGCCCAATCTACATCTATGTAGGAAATAAGTGATAGATCCTTTCCTTTTGGATACCATAATCCAAATTCTTTTGTTCCTTTGAGATATTTGAAAATCCTTTTCACTGCTAATACATGTGATTCCTTTGGTGCTTCTTGAAATCGTGCCACCTGTCCAACTGCATCCATTACATCTGGTCTAGATGTTGTCACATATAGTAATCTACCAATCATTGACCTGTATTTCCCCTGGTATGTAGAATTTGAATCATCATATTTTCTCAACTTGCAACTGGTTTGCATAGGAGTGGTAATTAGTTTGCAATCTTCCATTCCGAACCTCTTTAGCATTTCTCTGATATACTTAGTTTGAGAAATAAAAATTCCTTGGTTTCTTTGACATATCTGAAGACCTAGAAAGAAGGATAGTTATCCAAGTAATGACATTTCAAATTCATTCTACATATCCTTTGCAGATTTCTGGCTTAACCTAACATTATTACTTCTAAAATCAATACCATCAACATAAATTTCAATTAAAAAAATACTACATTGAGTTACCTTGATGTAGAATTTGTTGTCTGTGCTTCCTTTCCAGATTTCATAAGGATTTTCGTCATTGTTGTTTCTGAGCATTACTTTGTTTTGAATGTGAACTATTGTATGCACTGCATGTGTCCAAAAAATATATGTCAATTTGGAATCCATTAGCATTGTTCGAACCATTTCCTGTGTAATTATCATCCATTATGATAATGTTCCTTTGTCTCTGAACGAATCTTTGAACCAATCTATGAGTCCATTCTATATTCCACTGTTATATATCTATCCAAACCTGCTAAGTATTCTTATGAATCCATCTTTTTCCATACTGTCCAAGACTCTACTTGTGCAACTGTCCATAATGCTGACCCGTTTATCACTATACTATCATCAAGTATTTATTAATCTATCAAACTGTACTTTTGCTAACTGACTGCTCTAGCTCTATGTTCTCAAACTATGTAATATTCTTGAAGGATGGTTCTTTGGTTTTTCATAGCTATCGCATAGACTCCCCCTGTCTAATATTCATATTACTTGGGAGTCTCTAAGATGGATGGCTCAGAACAATTTCGTCTTTGATGTGTATTCATCATCATCTTCATTGGTAGATTCATCATCTCTCTCAGCTCTGACTTCTTTCTTTATGTCTGTGGATTCATCTTTCACTACACTACATGAAATTACAATCTCTTGAACCTGTTCCTTATTTACCTGCCCTTCTTTTCTTTCAGTTATTTTCCAAAACTTTCTGTATCTGACATCTTTCTTTTTCTCTGTATAATTTTCTTCATCTCGTTTTATTTTCAATATTGCGATCTTTTGGACCTAGTCTTTGTTCACTTGTTCTTTGTGTTTTCTTATCCACACTTTCTTACATCTGATATCAGTGTTCTCTTTTATGGAAGTATCAATCATTCTTATACAATCACTAGCTATGTGTCCATAGTTATCATATGTGTAACATTCAATGTTACATGGGGCCACATAGGCATTTATTGCTTGAACATTTATTTTATAATCCCAACAATCTGCAACCTTATGTTCAAAGTTAGTACAACAAAAAAATGACCATAAAATAAATTTGCACACCTGGGAGTGAATGATCTTGTTTTTGGCGTTGTCCTTCTGAATTTTTGCCTTGACTGATCATGATCATGATTGAAGCTTCTGTTGATTAAGGTTGGTTGTCATTGATGTCAACCCTTGAAGAAAGCCCCGCAACACAAAGGTTTGGGTAATGGACCCAATATTGTTTGATG
>SNQJ01S0024058.1:0-13743 GCA_010110895.2 Picea sitchensis
TTGTGTTTCCAGCAAGGGCGCACCATCATCTGGAGGGAGGTTCGATCCAACTTATCTTGAGGGTCTGGGGCCATTCCGATAGTTGGGTTTTGTTTGCAGGGAAAGGACCATCAGTTTGACGGCTTTCTGGAGGTTTATCATCATTCTACATTTGTCTGCAAATTGGGACGTCTTGGAGCCATAGGGGACGTCCTGTAAATCAGTAAAACTCAGATCTAGGGAGATCTGCTTGAGATCTGAGACCGAAACTTCTCCCACGGGATTCTCATAGCCCTATCTATATTCTTGGAGAGTTTCAGAGCATTTGGAGGCCTCCTTCATCACGGTCGAACCAGCTAGGGTTTTAGTCATCCAGTGGGGCACCCCATTCAGTGGGAAATTCAGATCTACGGGGTTTGAGAGTTGATTTGGGAATTTGGACATCTGGGTTGTCCTTATAGTTGCCCGATCTATCATTTAGCATATTTCTCGGGATGATTGGACACTTTTGGTAGCAGGGCAGAATTATTGAGGGCTTCAACATTCTAGTAGGACGTGGCACTTTCCAGCTTGGAGGTTGAGCATTAGTACGGCTCAGATCTGCTTGATTTAGTCTTCATTGTATATCCAGCCTTTGGAGGCTTAATTTTTATTGTCAGGAGAATTTTGTAGCACCTCATATCTATTGCTTGTACGGGCATCCGAGGTTTATGCCAGATCGGCCATCTATTGTATTGACCTTACATTGCTCGTAATAAAAAGGTCAGATTTTTTCTTGTGCTTCTACATCTTGAATATATTGTGATCTCCATGTGTTGATGAATCTTGTATGCACTTAATAACTCAATAAATTAGTAGTAGCTAGTGATTCCAAGAAATAATTTGACTTGGGATCATTACAACCCTCCAAAGTGACAATATCTAATAGAAAGAAAAAATTGCTAGAAAAGGGATACCAGTGTGTAATTGCACAATTGTACTCAGTAGATGTTCAAACATATAGACCCTCTATTCTTGTGGATCTCCAAAATGTTATCAATAATAATTCCAAGTGATTCAGAGAGATGCATAAATTTCTTCAAATTGATCAAGATAATGACCATGTTATTCATTTACAATTGGGAATTTTACCACCTAACATTAGACCTTACAAAACCCTTGTGAAAAAAATAGTGATGTTGGGTTTATGGTTCAAGAAATGTTATAGGATGGAATCATTTAACCTAGAAAAAGTTATTTCTCTTCACTAGTGGTGATGGTTTAAAAAAATGAATAATGATTGGTAGGATAATTGGCTACAACCTGATCTTGTTCAACCACTTCCTTCAATCGAAGAAACTCGGGTAAGAGAAGAAAATCATAGGTTTAATGTGCATATACACCACAAATAGATAAAAGTTTATTGATTTAAATCTAAGGATTATTCCCCTATTTAGGTTCGGTGTTATTTCCTTGACCTTCGTTTGTTCTATTATAGTTTCCCCTAACTTTGGTATTGGGTTGCTGGATTCGGTTCCCTTAATTCCCTTGGTTTTCATATTGGTCATTTTTTCCCCTTCACCTTATTCTTCTTTTTATTATTCTAATTTTGGGTAATGGGTAGACTCTACTGCACATATATTTATCCTTGAGGAGGAGGTGTAGGGTGACCAACGGGGTTTTTAGGTAATATTACTAGAGGAACTAAAACTACTAGTGGAGGGATAGAAAAATGATAATATGGATTCATGACTATGCCACCAAAAGAAGAACTAGAAAAGGCATGCCAATGAACATGTTGATGTTCATGGAGTGTTTCATAGGATTTGCTAGTTCCTACTTGATATGAGGAATAAGAGGAAACCCAAGGGGGATTAGGATAATTGTAAGGTGTTAAGGGACACCCAAAATGGAATTGATGTTAAGAGGAACCAACCCAACATACGAGTTAGCACATGTACTAGGTCTAAGGGCATTAGAATGTAGATGATTGTTCCAAATGGACCCTATAACACCATCATTTGTATGGGATTCCCTTGGTGTAGAGAAGTCACTTAAGAGAGAGTGAGGGGAATTGAGAAGACTATTATAAAAATACCCTAATTGGGCATAGATAAGATCATATTGTTGTTTCTTTTGAATGGATTCCTCTTTACTCCTAAGAATAGTCATGGCTATATAAATTTGTTGCCATTATTTAGAGAATCTGTAATGACTCACCTTTGTGTCCCATGGAGTCTATCTAATTCCACTTGATTCCTGCTACATTTCCCCCTTCCATCCATGAGTGTTTTCCATCCATTTTTACTAGGTTTTGACCTCTAGTTGTCCCTTTGGTTTACTAATATATCCTTGAAAATATCATTTCCTGGTAATCAACCATTTATTCTAGAATGATTTCATTTAGTACTAGGCCAACCTTCCTTTTATGCTCTAAACAAGGTAAGTCTTGAGTCCACCTCTCTTTTCCTTCGTGTCCCTCATTAGAGTCAATCCATGTGAGTCATAATCTACTTTCTACCTTGTGTCGGTCTCAAGGAGTCCTCATTTCCTTGATTCCAGTGGTCCTTCCCTTATTGACTTCAACACCTATATTATACGGGCTTAGCCTAGAGGACATTGCACCTTGGACTCATATTCCTCATCGATGGGTACCTTATATAAAGAAGGTTGAATCCTCATTTCTCTTTAACCTTGTTTTTTCTCACATGCTTGAATCAAACACATTATCGTGTGATTGAGAATCATACACATGATGGTTCAATACTTCAGTGGATTGCACTAGTTTCCTAGACATATGTCATTCATATTATCCCTCAGGAAGATATTTTCCTTCAGGTATATTTCTGCAAGTTTTTCCATCAATATTTTGTTCTACAGATATATTTCCACTTGTTTTACTTTGTGTGCAAGGCATGGGGAGTTCCTCTTATTCCTAGGTGTTCATATATTTTCCCTTATTGACAATAACATGTATTTATTCTAGGGATTAACCCTATGTAACCTAGTACATATCCACCTCGTTGATGGGTTACCTTGGACCATGATTAGACAGTCCTCATCACTCTCAGACTTAGTCTGATCTCACATTCTCGAATACATCTCATCATCATGCCATTTAGATTTGTACATATTTATGCGATCCATACTTATTTATAGTTACTTAGATTCGATTTTATTGGTTCCACCATTGTTAGAGCCTTCAATTTGAGAATCCCTTTAGCTATCTCTATTAAAATATTTGAAGCCCTTGTCTTTTTCAGTAGGGATTATGAGGTTGTTTCCTTTCCCATCCCCTTGGGAGGGGGAAACAATTATTATGTATCTAAATTAGTTGTAGTCATGATGCTTCTATGTTGGACATGGATCTTTTGATATACGCATATATATATGTAAGACTATTTATTTCATTGTATTTTACTTTGGCACCTTTTTTCTTCCCTTGTGTTTTAATATATTGAGACCTCATTTTGTCTCACTTGCTCGACCCATTTATGTTGGGCACACCATTGTATCATTGTTATGAGATATCTTCAAAAGCATGGGTATTCCTACCTTATTCCTATTGTGATTGTACACCTATCACCTTTTTAATCTATTGTCGACATATGGTACTCTACAACCTCTTTAGTGGGTGATACTCCTTCCTTGGACACTCTTCTCCCTCCTCGGTCCTCTTAGAGCATGTTGAAAATAAAAATGTAATGTATTTCAGTGAGACAATTAGATCCTAACCTCACACACTATAGGGAATTATGTTATCACTTAAAATTTTATTGTTTGTGACATTTACAAAAATTCACCGAAATATACCATCAAACCACATTGTTTCCAACAATTTCACCACATTTTCCACCTTCACTAGGCCTCCAAAAACTTTTGAGACAAGCTTGGATTTTGACTCATTAGGGATACAAAAATTTATTAGTGATGGTTATTGTAGGTCCATAACTAATCAAGTGACTTTTGGTGACCGATATTGAATGGCCATCATTATTTATGCTACCCCTAAAACCTACACTAGCCTATAAAAACCATAATTTTAACTATTTCTAGTCAGAATTTTCTAAATAGGGAAAGTAGTTATAAGTAGACATTTATAAACCCTAATTGATATTCATATCTTGATATGGTCAATTAAACATTATTTTTATGACCTTTTCAAGGGTATTTAATCACTACGTTTCCTATAAATAAGGTCTCGAGGTCTCTCCATTGATGATCCATCCATTCATGGCAGCTACATGCTAGAAACATTACACCAAACATCTTGAGGACTCTTTCCTATTGATAAGTTCTTTTTATACTCATGATGCTCACTCAACCAACTGAGGGGATATATTTACACTGGGGAATAAAAATACCCTCCCAAAGAGGAATATTTTGAACCACTTCTTAAACAAGTCTACTCCATAGTTGATTTATTTATACTTTCCATTATATATGAAGGTATTATTTACATTATTTCAAACTTTCTATTTGTGTTTATTAATATATTTTGTTTGTTTTACTTCTTTTCACATGAACATACTAGAGTTTGAAGCATTGTAAATCCTATTTAGAATGTGGTTTTCATGTTCTACTTTCATGTTTATCTGGCTCTAACTCATAGCCATTATATTAGGGTAAATTATGCTCCTGAACAACAATTTACCACCCAAAAAATACAAATAAATTAAGATTAGAAAAATTTATCATAGGTGTGGTGGAGAAGCTACTGGACTTGTAAAATCTAATAATCTTGCATGATTATTGTGTGTAGGGGTCTTACTACAACCTTCAATTAGTGATCGCAACAATGCAATAGTCACAACCCCCTTCAAACAAGGATCTTACTACCACCCTCCATTGGTGATCACAACCACAATTTAATTAGTTGCATCCTTCTTTGTAAGGATCTTACTACAACCTTCAGCTAATTATTGTAATCACACAAAAATGATTTCCTACAATTAGGGCCCAACTAAATAGTATGAGCCAAGAATCTTGAGATTTATTACCTTTTCATGTTGCAGGCACACTCTCGACCCCTTAATCCACATAGACTTTGTTGGCACAGACACATTTTTTCCCAACCCATCATCATCATACACAAGTGCATCAATCATACTTAGCTCCATAGAGAATTTTTTCATGATCCTAACTAACTCCAACAATTGGAAGACCACTTCTTTTATAATTCCCCTTATTGTAACAAATTCCCAAAATTTGTCTCCTAGCCTTCTCCTTACTCATGCAAGGGATAATTTGGAATTTATTTCTAAATTACAAGTGTCCAAAACAAGGTAAATGTGAAACACAACCCTTTTCACTTCTACCCATTTACCCAAGTTAACCTTGGAGGTCATTTTCACAAGTCTTTTCCTATTTCCCAAGCTTCCCAGACACTAGGATTAGACAATCATCCTCATTGAGACAAGAGACCTTCCCTTGAGTACATTTCCCTAATTTCCACAAAGATATCAACTTGCAATAGGTTATTCCATCCAAGATACAAATGTATACACACAAAATATTCATCGTAATTAATCAAATGAAGTATCTCAGTAACCAAGCATAAATCATAGATCATATTATGAACTCCATTTAATGGAAAAGGTATCGAATAATAATAATAATAATCATAGCAAGGTATCCAACCAATCATAGAAAGATATCTAATCATACCAAGGGATCCAATGCATATACACATCATCAATCAATCAATAAAAATGTATCCAACACATAAATCATAATGAACTATCTCTCTAACAAAGTATCCACATAAGTCAGATCATAATAAGGCATCTACAAATAAATCACATAATGAAATATATGACCTTTACAGGGAATCCACATAACCCACATCATAACAAATAAGTATTATTCACAAAAAGTCGTTAAGGGTATATTCATCAAGTCAGAAATATGTATCAAGGGAAGTGAATATATAACAAGGGATCATTTGAAAACAAGAGTCCAACTAACTAAGGTGAAAATCATTAGAAACTATCTACTGAGGGAAAAATCACCATTATCCATGGAAGATGATACTTGCAAGAATTGAATATAAATCATTAGTGAAGATTCAATCATCCATAAACAATAATAAAATCTAGCATCATAGGCCAATGGAAATATTGCATAGCACTTGGATGCAACAAAGAGGGTTACAATTCTCCCCTTATAAAATAGGGCCACAACCTTGTATCCCAGTCAACATTTCATATGGATGAGTGATCAAAGTTGTTGGATGAAAAAGTGAAAAGAGGGTTAGTTGGAACGTGCAACTTGATGCAGGAGCATCACTCCAACCCGTCAGCGCATCAACACGCTAGCGCATCAGCGCATTAGGAGGAACAAATTCCAAGGGGAGAGAGGCGCCAACCCTCTCATTTTTGAACTTAAATTTAAAAATTGAATGCATTAAATGTTTGTAGGCTCAAGGAAATCTGAGCCACTGTATTTGTACATTCCGAGTTACTGTAATGTGTAGAGTCACCATTAATGGATGAAAGTAGGTAGATCTAGATCCGATTCAGACTAGATGTTTATTGAATGTAATTTAATGATGTAAGTGAGGAAGGTGTGAGAAGCCCCTCCTTTGTAAACATATCTATGTATCAGAAATTCATTAGTGTTAGGAAGATGATATTAAAGTTAGAAGGAGTTAGTTGCTAAGGAGGAGAATAAAGGAGAAGAGAAAGACTTGAAAACTATTTTGTAGTCCAACTTTGTACACAATGTAAAAAAACATTCAATCTTAATACAGAGAGTATATTTCCATGTCTGTTATAACCCTAAATTGCACCACACATGCTTACCTGGCATCAGGCCAACTCATTGCCCTTCATTGCCAAAGCCATGCTGAACAACTCTTCTAAAACTCCATTTTTAAAAACATCCAGCTAGCAATTTCTGACCCTTGGTGCCAGCTAAGCGAGACCCCTACGACGCTGAGGTACCCAGCTGTAACCCTCATTATGGATGCCTTGAGAATCACAAAAAATGGAAAGTTGCTAACGAAACACACATTTTTTTGGGTAAGTTAACTAAACCAACTGACCTTCCATAGTTGGTCACTCGACCAATTACCTAGCGTCTTCTAGCCTATAAAAGGAGGAGAATTGTTAGGGTACTAAGCAGGAGGAAAAAGGATAGCTAAGAAACTCTGCCAAATTGTCAAGTCAGTTTTGTCCCAACCCCTTTAGCTTTGCCTCAAGCTTTAGGAAACTCAAGAAGCAGCAGTTGAAAGACAAAAGGAAGAGGAAAACCAGGATCAGTCGTGGAGCAGTGGCCAGACCCTCGAGAAATCACATTATGTAAGTTGATTTGTGGCAAGCTAATGAAAAGATACTTTCCGTCCATATACATGAATCTCATATCACGATATTTGATTTGCTGTTTTATCTCTAACCTATAATAGTTGTTAGCATGCATGCATAGTATTGTTTGATTAGGAAGCTTTGTGGAAGGAGCGGCGTGACAAAGGACAAGAAATTCAGCGGAGGATCTACTTCAGCCATCCAGGAAAAGGTTGGTTTATTCTTCTCTTGTATACATGTGAAGAAAAGGGTTTCAGATTCGGGTAGAAGATCAAAAGTTAGTCTTAAAGATTCATTTCTGCATATAGGTTTAGAACCCTAGCTTATTAGTCCGTAGGGTAGAAATACCCAACGTTTAGAACCCTAGCTTATTAGTCCGTAGGGTAGAAATACCCAACAACAATGTCTATGAGTTTTCTCTATGTCTTTTCTATGATTTTTCTGAATTTGTATAAATGTTTATTTTGTGTTCATGAATGTTGTGAGTATATGAATGTTTTCATTTGCAAGAATTATATAGAATTATCTATCTATCTGTAGTTTTCTGAGTGTTCTGGACTCTTTAGTCTTGTGCAAGGAGTGAACACCAGAGTAATTGAAAAACTCTAAGAATCCAGTGCAAGGAGTGCACTTGAACTATGTTTCAAGCTCAGAAGAGAGAGTTCCAGGAGGGCACACCAGAACTGTTCTAAAGCTCAGAAGGAATAGTGCAAGAGAAGGCACACCAAATTTACTGAACACTCTGAGGATTTAGCGCAAGGAGTGCACAAGGACTCTTCTTCGAGTTCTTTGAGGATATTTCCAGGTGGGAACATTATATTTATTGAATCCTTTGAGGGGAAAGAACAAGGAGTCCGCCAGAAAATAGTCTAAGTCTTATACTATAGGAGAAGTGCAAACGTGCACCAAATAATTCATATGAAGTATTAAACAAGCTCAGGAAGAAGAACACAAAGTGATAGGAGGGAACAAGAGATCATTTGGAGAATAAAGGGAATGAACCCATTGAAGTCTGAGCACTTAAAATCTCAAGATAAATAGCACAAGCAAGTGCAGAGCCCTGTAAGGAGTGCAGAAGGCGAAAGAAGTATAGTTCCTAGACTGCAGAAGGAGCCCAAGGTGAGCACAAGAGAACTTATCTCAAGTTCCAAGCTCAAAAGGTGCAGCGCAAGTAGAGGCCAAGAAGAGAGACCCACAGGAGAGAATAAAAGGCAAATCCTTTGAAAAATATCAAGGAATCCTTCATCAAAAGGAAAGCACAGATAACCGAGGAAGAGGTGCTACAGCTATCATCAGATCAACTGTCAGGATAAATCTAGGCCATCGGATCAGAGTCCAGATAGGAGGAGCAATGCGCACGAAGGGAGAACAAATATCATTCATCAGATCTGGGTGCCAGGATTGAAAATCGGAGGATCAAGAAAAGGTGCACAAGGTTTAACCTTGGAAGTCCTTTGGACTTCGCATATTCGACGAATTTCGTGCGAGGATTTCAATAGAGGCAAAACTCCTGAAGCCCGAAGTGAATCCAGATCATCCATCAGAAAGGACACGTGTCCGCATATCCAACAGAGTTCAGAAGTCTGGTTATTCGACGGAGTTGAGGTGTGATAGCAAAGTGTGAGGAACTCCCGAAGTTCCAAAGCTTAGAACAAATCCTAGTTGTTGGTGCCAGGTATGCATGGAAATAGATCTCAGAGTCCAGAGATTTGGTATTCTGGAGGATTTAGTGGGAATCTTGGTTTGGTTCATCAATCCTTGAAGCTCTAAATCCTAAAGATAATCATGACCATTGACAGATGGAGGCCACATAGAAAAATATCGTGAGCTCCAGTGGACTAGTACTTTGGAGGAAATTAGGAGTGGTGGTTTTTTGATGAAAGAATTCTGGAGTCCCAGAGGTCGAAATTCATCCTATCCATTGATCGAAGTGCACACATGGTGGGATATTAGACTCTCCTTTAATTCTACATTCGGAGGAAAAGTGAGTTGGAAGAGCCATGACTTCCAAAGTCCGGAGTCTCGGAGCTCATCGTGACCATCGATTCCTCTGGAGGAGGAGAGTCGTTGATCTTCACCAGTTGAAACTCCAAAGTTCGTAGGTCCGGATGAAATTGGGTGATGATATTCACAAGGCGCCGAAGCCAGACGACTAGAGAGAATATCATCCATTGATCTTGACGTAGCTCTATTGTGACATCCCACAAAAATAAAATATTTGTTTATGTGCTGGAAATTTATTTCAATTCCGAATTTTGAATTTAATAATTGTATTTAATCATTGTGACTATTGGGCAGAGATCTGTTTGGACTCAACTAACTATTTGACTATGACACTTGTATCACAACATAATATTTATATTAATTGCAGGAGGACAAATGGAAAAACCATGTTAAAATCAATTGACCATGACTCCATAAGTGGGGAACATGTTGGAACTGCCTCTACGCTGATTATGAGAAGTGGAAAATCAGAGATTTGGCCACTAGAAGCCCCTAAAAATCATGGATTAAGAAAGCTGCGAAAATCCCCAAAGGAGGGAAAAGTCTTGGACAAAATTGATAAATAGCATATGTGAGGAGGCAGGACACTGCCAAGTATGCTAGGAAAATATTTTTGAGCTCTCTTGCTACTATGAGCACTGTGGATTGACTGTGAGGCAAGAGGAGCCTGCTGAAATAGAATTGCCTTGTTGTTATGAGCATTGTTGAGTAAGTGTGAGGCAAGAGGATAACTATTTGAATTGAAGGACATTGCTGAGGAGGAGTTTCCAAGTTCGCCCTCATGGATTCATGGTCAGGCTAGGGGGTGAATCGGGAAAGTGACTTTGGCTGCCCTATTCTACGGTTGGGAGGAATGTGGCTATCCCCTTTGTCTTCCCACGGATTGGATACAAATATGTTGATCTACCCCTCTCTATTTTGAATGGCTATGTTTTGATTGATGGCAGGTATCTATTGTGTGATTATATCTAATTGCATTAATGCAAACCTTTCCCTCTTTGTTCTTGGATGTTTGGTGTGTAACTAATATTATGCATCTAATTGTTCCTAAAGTTGAAATAATTCTTTCAATGGATGACATTTATCGTGGTATTAAATGTACAATCACAGTCTAAATTCTGGAGTGGTCCCTCCCAAAATCTGGAAGTGCTAGGCAAATTTATTTTTATAGAAGTTGAGTTTAAGAAAGCTGGTCCATCTATGGGTTAGGTTTAATCTGAAGTCAAAATACTAGATGTACAAAATTTGGAAAGCTAAAGAATTCTGGGAACCCCCAAAAACGAAACTCAGATCCCTCGGATCATCATTTATAATTTCCAAACTCTGATGGAATGATATTCTTATTCTTGTATTTACATAGATGCACGGATCTAGTACTGTTGACGTTTAATGCATTATTTAAAGAGGCTCTAAGTGAACATAATAGGAGCTACCTTTTAAAGAACTTGTTACCCTATTGTACCCCTTTTATAGATTATATGCGTATAAAACTCAGAAGTTAGATTTTTTGGAATTCTGATAAGTAAACGGATATTGAATCCTTCTACACCTACTATTTCATAGAACGAAAGTAAGAATATAGTACAAGGAAAAAATCTTAGAATTATGAAAATAATGTGATTTTCAGCATTCGGGACTTGTTGGTTACATTTATACGAAGTTCCCTTGATTTTCCAAACCCCGAAACCCCGAATCCTGAAATCCCAAAATGTTAGTTCCTTTCTTTTTCACAATTCGGGAATTGTTGTACGTTGGATGTTTGGCTATGGAACTCACAAAGTTACAAACCCCGAAATCCCAAAATACGGGTCTCACCTTTCTTTTCTTTCGCATTTCAAAAGTTTGTTCATGTTGATATTTGGACACTGGAACTCGCGAAGTTCCGAACCCCAAAATCCCGAAATACGGGTCTCACCTTTATTTTCTTTCGCATTTCGGAAGTTTGTTCATGCTGATGTTTGGACACCGGAACTCACAAAGTTCCAAACCTCGAAATCCCGAAATGCGGAACCCACCTCTCCTTTTTCGCATTTTCGGAAGTTTGTTTATGTTGATGTTTGGACACTGGAACTCACGAAGTTCCAAACCCCGAAACCACAAAATGTGAGTGCTACCTTTCCCTTTTCGCATTTTTGGAATTCGTGGTGTATTGTTGGGCACTTGTACTCGCGAAATCCTGAAATACTGGTCACATTTCGCAATTTTGGGAGTTGTTGTGTGTGTTGATGTTTGGCTTTTGTACTCACGAAACTTCGAACCTCGAAATCCTGAAGTGTTGGTCCCACACCCTTTCACCTTTCAGAATTCGAGAGTTGTTGCGTGTTGTTGTTTGGAATTTGAAACCCTGAAACCCCGAATCCCGAAATCCTGAAGTGTTGATCCCACATCCTTTCACCTTTCGGAATTTGGGAGTTGTTGTGTGTTGTTGTTTAGCATTTGAAACCCCGGAATCCCGAACTCCGAAATCCCAAAGTACTGGTCACCTTTCGCAATCTCGGGAGTTTTTGTGTGTGTTGATGTTTGTCTTTTGTAATCGTGAAACCTTGAACCCTGAAATCCTGAAGTGCTAGCCCACAGTATTTCCGTATTTTGGATTTCGGCAAACAGCGGGGTCCTTCATTTTGTTTGGCATTTTTTATCACCGAAACCTGATTCACCTTTGTTTCTTCACAAAGTTGTAGGAACATAGTAGGAATTATTTATATAGGAACAACTCAAATACTGTAATGTATGGACTGGTAGAGAACGTTGGAGGATCTTCATCCGGGATAGAAGTATAATAATAACAGTTCATATTATAGGTCACTGTGTACGGGGCATGACAAGTACCTAAATTATTATATGGAGAAGGATATGGGTATATACTTACTTGCAGGTGGAAATAAGTACAGATGTTAACAGAGAGTTAAAACAAATTTCCTACAACAAAAATGATAATATCACCTTTACATGCGCACATAGCAGACACTCTAGTTACCTACTATTCTAGCAGTCATGAAGACCCAGACTTACAATCACAAGCATAATGAAATGTGCAGAACTGATTACTTTGACAATTTTATGTTCGAAGTAAACTAGACTAGTGTAATGATGTCTTTATGGATCAAATTGAATCGTACCTTCTCTTAAATTCTAAGCTTAAACGAAGTTGAATTATGTCATAGAATTTTTATTTTTTTTATTGTAAATTTGAGGTACATTACATATGGTATTAAAGAAAAAGTTACAACACTGGGCCTGAACATGGCCACATTAATTGCATAGTATATATTCTGATTTATGAAAAAAATAATAAATCTTGTGGATTACAAATAGAAATCTTTTCTATTTTGTGTTGAATAATGGCAGCTCAAGAAGGTGAAGAAATCAGGGTGGAAGAGAATCTGCAATAAGGACCTCCAGGGGATCCAAGACACAAGAGTGATGGAAGCTCACCCACGAAGGTGTTGGAAACAAAGAAGAACCTTATTGTTGAACTACAAGTTTTCAAGGTCGACAATGAAAATTTGAAGAAGGCACAGTAGGAACAACAAGAGATAAATGAAGTCCTACTGCATAGTATAGTAACGAAGAAAATCCCAAAAAATGATAACCATGAGGTGGAGGTCAGCAAAAGGGCCTCCAAGAATTCTGGTGCGAAAACAGAAAAAGGAGACAGTTTGTCTGAAGGGACACCTTCAGCTAAAGACAAAACCATACCAGACAAAAAACGAAAACAAACCGACCACCTTGAAGGAGGATTTAAAAAGATTAAACCAACTACTTTTGATGGAAAATCCAGGACATGAGAAGAAGCTGAGGCATGGTTGTTGGACATCAAAAAATACTTCCAAATATACAACTATTCTAGTAACATGAAGGTCAGAATGGCCATCTACAATCTAAAGGGGAAGGCCAACATTTGGTGGCAATAACTGAAATTGGCTAAGGGCCTAAAGGAGAAACAGTTGGAATGGTCCGACTTCAAGAAGTATTTCAAGAAAAAATACCTTTCTGAAAGCTATTTTGAAAGGAAGATGAAAGAATTTTATGAGTTACGACTCGAACAAATGACGATGAAGGACCTTATAAATAAATTTTTGGAACTACTAAGGTTCGTACCATACATCCGGGAGGATAAGGTAAAAATCCAGTGATTCTTAAGCTGTTTACCACAATCCTACAGGGAAAGAATTGAGTTTGGCAACCCCAAATCCTTGAGTAAGGTATTCAGGAAAGAACGAATGTGTTATGACCAGTATAAACAACGGGTGGAGTTTCCCAAGACCTGGAAGGATAAGAAGAAAGATGGAATAAACCAGTGGAAGAAGGGATACCATCCAGGTCCTTATTGGAATGCAGCAAAAAGTTTCCCAAGGAAGGATTTTCACTCCAATCATCCGAATACTCAAGGTAGCAGTAAATCGGTAAACCTGGGAATGAAGAAGTTTGGGGACAACTCCCATGAGCCATTAAAGTGTTGGGAGTGTGGAGAGCC
>SNQJ01S0024058.1:13772-35830 GCA_010110895.2 Picea sitchensis
CTCGGTGGTAGAAATCGAAGGTAAAATCCATGACACTCGAATTTCTGTTTTAATTGACCCTAGATCTACGTTAAGTTATATTACTCCTGATGTAGTAGAGTTGAATAAACTTAAGAAACAAAAGCACGAAAAATCTTGTCTTGTACAACTAGCAACATGTGCTAAAATAAAAGTAGTTAACTTTATTTCTGATCTTGAGTTCAGCTTAGATGGTCAAAAGATAAGGACCAATATGAACATCCTACCACTAGGATCTTATGATATGATTATCGGGATGGATTGGTTGGAACAACACAAAGTAGTACTAGACTGTTATACAAATATACTTAGCTATAAAGATAATTTTGGCATTGTTAGAACAACCCAAGGTATACCAAAACTTGTGTCAGTCAGACAATTTTCAGCGATGCAATTCAAGAAATGTATTAGAAAGGGATTTCAAGTTTACGCCATCCAAGTGATGACTCTATTAGAAATAGAAGATAAGCCCAAGCTAGAAGACTTTGTTGTCCTACAGGAATTCAGAGACATGTTTGTTGATGAGATACCAGAATTACCTCCTAGGAGAGAAATAGATTTCTCTATAGACTTACTACCCAGATCAACCCCTATCTCAAAAGCAACCTACCGAATGAGTCTACCAGAACTGACAGAATTAAAAATGCAATTACAGGGATTGTTGGACAAAGAGTATATCAGACCAAGTGTCTTTCCATGGGGTGCACCAGTCCTCTTTGTGAAAAAGAAAGACGGTACTCTAAGACTATGTATCGATTATAGACAACTGAACAAAGTGACCATTAACAACAAATACCCCTTACCACAGATAAATGATTTGTTCGATCAAGTTGGTGGGGCCAAGATCTTCTCAAAATTGGATTTACGATCTGGTTATCATCAAGTTAGGATAAAGGACAAGGACATAAACAAAATAGCTTTTCATACAAGATATAGACACTATGAGTTTCTAGTCATACCTTTCGGACTCACTAATGCACCAGCCACATTTATGTGCTTAATGAACAACATTTTCAACCCGTACTTAGACAAGTTCGTAGTAGTATTTATCGACGATATTTTGTTCTATTCTAAAACGAAGGAGGAACATGATGAACACTTACGAATAGTTCTGCAAACACTAAGGAAACACAAACTATACGCAAAATTCGACAAATGTTGTTTTTATCAAAAATAAATACAATATTTAGGACATGTCATTTCCTCGGAGGGTATTGTCGTAGACCCGGAAAAGATAAAATCCATTATGGAATGGCCAGTGCCTAAGGATGTGGCAGATATCCGATCATTCATGGGAATCACCAGATATTATCGCAGATTTATAGAAGGGTTCTCCAAGATAGCCTACCCTATCACGTCATTACAAAAGAAAGGGACCATGTTTAACTGGTTGCAAAAGTGTCAAGATAGTTTTAACAAGCTAAAATAATTATTGAAATCGGTGCCCATCTTGAAGGTAGCAGACCCAGATAAAAACTTCACAGTATGCGTTGATGCAAGTAAAGAGGGACTAGGTGGTTTTCTAACTTAGGAAGGGCACATGATTTTTTATGAGTCCCAGAAACTAAAGGAACATGAGAAAAATTATGTAATTCATGAATTAGAATTGGTAGCAGTAATACATGCCTTAAAAATGTGGCGACACTATATAATGGGCAAAAAATTATTACTATTGACGAATAATAGCGGGGTGAAATATTTGTTTAACCAACCAGACCTTAATGAAAGACAAGCAAGGTGGCTAGCCTTCCGGAGCGAATTTGAATTCGAGGTCAGACATATCAAGGGTAAGGAAAATAAAGTAGCATATGCTTTAAGCCGCAGAATCCATGGGTTATTTGAGATAAACATCAGCAGGGCAGAAAGTGATCTGGAACAAAGAATAAGGACGTCAGGTATCAACGATGGAAATTACACTAAGATAATGACATAATTTCAAAACACTATCACAAACTCAGATAAACCAGAGATAAGTATCGACAAGAAGGGAATATTAAGATTTAAAAACAGACTTTACATACTAGATTCAGCAGAGCTAAAATTAACTATTTTAGAAGAAGTGCATAAGAAACCATATTCTGGCCATCGAGGTTACCAGAAAACAATAACAACACTCAAAAAACTATTTTACTGGCCTAATATGAAGGGCGAAGAAGCTGAGTACTTGGCTAGGTGCCAAGATTGTCAGCAGGTTAAGGCCAAACACCAGCATCCAACTGGCCTATTACAACCATTACCAGTACCAGAATGGAAATGGGAGATCATATCATTGGACTTTATAACAGGTTTGTCAAAAACTCAGAAACAAAATGATTCAATCATGGTTGTAATCGATAAACTCAGTAAGTATGCACACTTTATTCCTGTAAAGTCTACTTTTAAAGATATTAATATTGTTGAAATATTCATGAAAGAAATATTTAGACTGCATGGTATTCCTAAAATGGTGACTTCAGATAGAGATGTAAAATTCACATCCACTTTTTGGAAGGAATTGTTTGCAGGACTAAATACTAATTTGAAATTCAGTACGAGTTATCATCCACAAACAGATGGATAGAACGAAAGGACAAATCAAATCATAGAGGATATGCTCTGCATGTATGTAATAACAAAGCCGAACAAGTGGGAAGACTACCTACACTTGGTAGAATTTGCATATAACAATGGGTATGAAACTTTGGCTAAGTTGAGCCCTTTCGAATTACTTTACGGAAGAAAGTGTACAAATCCAATTAGCTAGGATAACCCGACTGACAAACTCATGGTTGGACCAGAGATGCTTCAAGAAATGGAGAACATGGTAAGGAAGGTACAACAGAACTTGAAAGAGGCACAGGACAGACAGAAGAGCTATGCGGATCAGAAAAGAAGACACTTGGAATTTCAAGTGGGATACCATGTTTATTTGAAGGTCAAAGCCCAAAAAAGCTCACTGAAGTTAGGGAACTGTGCCAATCTAGCACCCAGGTTTTGTGGGCCCTTCGAGATACTAGCTCGAATTGGACCCGTAGCATATCAACTTGCACTTCCAGCTAATCTAAGAATTCATAATGTATTTCATGTATCTTTTTTGAAAAAGTATATTCATGACCCTACTCATGTGATTGATTGGAACTTGGTGCAGGTGGAACCTGAAGGCGAGTTCCAGGTGGAACCCCTACATATTCTGGACAAGAGAGAAATAACACTTTGGAACAGAGTCGTCGCTCAGGTAAAGGTGCAATGGAAGCACTTTAGTCCTGAGGAGGCCACCTGGGAATCGGAAGGAGATTTGCAGAAATCTCATCCAATCCTATTTCAGAAAAGGAACAAACACTGAGGACATTGTTTTACTGAAGGGGGAAAGGATGTGACATCCCCCAAAAATAAAATGTTTTTTTATGTGCTGGAAATTTATTTCCGTTTTTGGCAAATTTGAATATGGAAAATTTTTGCCATTTATGGAAATTCCAAATTTCGAATTTAATAATTGTATTTAATTATTGTGACTATTCGGAAGAGATCTGTTTGGACTCAACTAACTATTTGACTATGACACTTGTATCACAACAAAATATTTATATTAATAGCAGGAGGACAAATGGAATAGCCATGTTAAAATCAGTTGACCATGACTCCATGAGTGGGGAACATGTTGTAATTACCTCTAGGCTGATTATGAGAAGTGGAAAATCAGAGATTTGGCCACTTGCAGCCCCTGAAAATCAGGGATTAAGAAAGCTGCGAAAATCCCCAAAGGAGGGAAAAGACCTGGACAAAATTGATAAATAACATATGTGAGGAGGCAGGACACTGCCAAGTATGCTAGGAAAATACTTTTGAGCTCTCTTGTTGTTATGAGCACTGTGGATTGACTATGAGGCAAGAGGAGCTTGCTGAAACAGAATTGCCTTGTTGTTATGAGCATTGTTGAGTAAGTGTGAGGCAACATGATAACTATTGGAATTGAAGGACATTGCTCAGGAGGAGTTTCAAAGTTCGCCCTCATGGATTCATGGTCAAGCTAGGGGGTGAATCGGGTAAGTGACTTTGGCTGCCCTGTTCTATGGTTGGGAGGAACGTGGGTATCCCCTTTGTCTTCCCGCAGATTGGATATAGGTATGTTGATCTACCCCTCTCTATTTTGAATGGCTATGTTTTGATTGATGGCAGGTATCTGTTGTGTGATTATATCTAATTGCTTTAATGCAAACCTTTCCCTCTCTGTTCTTGGATGTTTGGTGTGTAACTGATAATATGCATCTAATTGTTCCTAAATTTGAAATAATTCTTTCAATGGATGACATTTATCGTGGTATTAAATGTACAATCACAGTCTAAATTCTGGAGTGGTCCCTCCCGAAATCTGGAAGTGCTAGGCAGATTTATTTTTATAGAAATTGAGTTTAAGAAAGTTGTTCCATCTACAAGTTAGGTTTAATCTAAAGTCAAAATACTATATGTACAAAATTCAGAAAGTTAAAGAATTCTAGGAACCCTCGAAAACCAAACTTAGATCCCTCAGATCATCATTTATAATTTCCAAACTTTGATGGAATGATATTCTTATTTTTGTATTTACATAGATGCACAGATCTAGTACTGTTGATGTTTGATGCATTGTTTAAACAGGCTCTAAGTGAACATAATAGGAGTTACCTTTTACAGAACATGTTACCCTATTGTACCCCTTTTATAGATTATATGTGTATAAAACTCAAAAGTTAGATTTTTTGGAATTCTGATCAGTAAACGGATATTGAATCATTCTACACCTACTCTTTCACAGAACGAAAGTAAGAATACCAGTACAAGGCAAAAATATTATAATTATGAAAATAATGTGATTTTCGGCATTCAGGACTTGCTGGTTACATTTATACGAAGTTCCCTTGCTTTTCCAAACCCCAAAACCCCGAATCCTGAAATCCCGAAATGTTAGTTCCTTTCTTTTTTGCAATTCGGGAATTGTTGTACGTTGGATGTTTGGCTATGGAATTCGCGAAGTTATGAACCTTGAAATCCTGAAATATGGGTCTCACCTTTCTTTTCTTTTGCATTTCGGAAGTTTGTTCATGTTGATATTTGGACACTGGAACTCGCGAAGTTCTGAACCCCGAAATCCTGAGATATGGGTCTCACCTTTCTTTTCTTTCACATTTCGGAAGTTTGTTCATGCTGATGTTTGGACACCAGAACTCACGAAGTTCCGAACCCCAAAATCTCGAAATGCGGGACCCACCTCTCCTTTTTCACATTTTCGGAAGTTTGTTTATGTTGATGTTTGGACACTAGAACTCACGAAGTTCCAAACCCCGAAACCCCAAAATGTGAGTCCTACCTTTCCCTTTTCGCATTTTCGGAAGTTGTGGTGTGTTGTTGAGCACTTGTACTCGCGAAATCCCGAACTCCGAAATCCCGAAATACTGGTCACCTTTCGCAATTTCAGGAGTTGTTGTGTGTGTTGATGTTTGGCTTTGGTACTCGTGAAACCTCGATCCCCGAAATCCCGAAGTGTTGGTCCCACACTCTTTCACCTTTCAGATTCGGGAGTTGTTGTGTCTTGTTGTTTCGCATTTGAAACCCCGAAACCCCGAATCCCAAAATCCCGAAGTGTTGATCCCACACCCTTTAACCTTTCAGAATTCGAGAGTTGTTGTGTGTTGTTGTTTGGCATTTGAAACCCCAAAATCCCAAACTCCAAAATCCCGAAATACTGGTCACCTTTCACAATTTTGGGAGTTGTTGTGTGTGTTGATGTTTGGATTTTGTACTCGCGAAACCTTGAACCCCAAAATCCCGAAGTGCTCGCCCACAGTATTTCCATATTTCGGATTCTGAAAAACAACGGGGTCCTTCATTTTGTTCAGCATTTGTGATCACCGAAACCCGATTGACCTCTGTTTCTTCACAAAGTTGTAGGAACATAGTAGGAATTATTGTTATAGGAACAACTCAAATACTGTAATGTATGGACTGGTAGAGAACGTTGGAGGATCTTCATCCGGGATAGAAGTATAATAATAACAGTTCATATTACAGGTCACTGTGTATGGGGCATGACAATTACCTAAATTATTATACGGAGAAGGATATGGGTATATACTTACTTGTAGGTGGAAATAAGTACATATGTTAACAAAGAGTTAAAGCAAATTTCCTATAGTAAAAATGATAATATCGCCTTTACACACGCACATAGAAGACAATCAAGTTACCTATTGTTCTAACAGTCATGAAGACCCAAACTTGCAATCACACGCATAATGAAATGTGCAGAACTGATTACTTTGACAATTTTCTGTTTGAAGTAAACTAGACTGGTGTAATGATGTCTTTATGGATCGAATTGAATCGTACCTTCTCTTAAATTCTAAGCTTAAACGAAGTTGAATTATTTCATAGAATTTTGTTTTTTTATTGTAAATTTGAGGTACATTACATCTATGTCCATTGATTCCTACCAGCATCCAGAGGTGTGCGTGACTTCAAAGTTCAACAAGTTTGAGGTTTATGTCTATTGAAACCCCCGAAGCCCAAATAGCCGAAGATTTTACAAAAACCATAGATCTTAGTGGAGATTCTGAGTTGTTGATATGAAAATGAATTCGGCGCTCCGCCAATTCACTCTTCAGGAGGAATGCGTTGCCTGTTTGTTAAAAATCTCGAATCCTGGAGGCTTTGAAGTCCTAAATTCTTTGTGTGTGGAGAATTAGACCACAATTTTAATACCATGGTCACATGGATTTCACCCTTGACCGGTAAAATCCATCTGTAAGTTAATTTAGGGTCGAAAAAGAGGGAAAAATCATGTGGAAGTGAATTTGAAGGTTCAACATGAAATTTTGAGTTGATCGAGCTCTCGAATTGAACAATGCTTAGACTGGGAGGTCGCGTAGAATCCGGGGAGTGGGTGAGGGTCTGCATAAGATGGTATTAGAGTTAATAAATTTGTTTCATTGATACCATCAAGTGGTATCAGAGCTCAAAGAGATTAGAGTGAACACTGCAAGCATGTACGCAAAGAACCGATGGATAAAGAGATCAAAGAGATTAGAGAATAGCTCGACAAGATGATGCCGAGGATGCAACAAGAGGCTCACGAAATATGGAGGTATGAGTGGCCCATGAAGAAGAAAGAAAAGTGGCATGTCCAATAGTTAGTTTCCAAGAGGTAGCAATAGATATTGAGGAGGTGGTTGAGGAGAGTTGAAAAACTCAGTGAGGACGAAAAGAGATCAGTCAAGGATCTCCTAGACTGGCAAGATGGAAGAGATGAAATTTCATATTTCTAGGTGGGAAATCAGAAGAGATCAATTGAGGATCTCATAGACTTCCAAGACGACAGAAGTGAAATTTTAGATTGCTAGGTGGTAAATGTGAAGAAAATGAGACTATCTGAAAGTCTAAGGAACTTAGAGGAGAGCTCAGATCAGCAAGAAGTGCTGACAAAGGAGGATCATAGGTCAATTTTTATCATTAGGGGAATCAAAATATTCATGCCAAGTAGCCCAACAAAGGCTAGTGCACATATTGCAGGTGCACAAGGAGAACAACCAACATAGATTGTCATGAAGGAGGAGATTGAGTAGACATTGACATCTGACCAAGTGATGAGAGAAGAAGAGGAGCATTCAGATCCGATGCTCAGTCAGTGGGAGAAAGCGTTAAAGGTGCTGGAGGATTGGTTAGATAATCCAGAGACAAAAGAAGATTTCCAAAAGGAGACAATCATGTAGAATGAAGAAGAATTCCATCTGAAGGAGAAATTGGATGAAGTTGAACTTGTACCAACACAGGAAAATGACAGAATATCAGAGGAACTGGCATAAATAAAACTGTGAGAGGGGATAGATGAGAAACAACTCAGTAATATGGATAAATATTTTCAACCTATAGTGGAGTGGAAAGCCAGTGCCACAAGAGATAAATTCAGCATGGGGGATCAGGATGATCTTCCCATTGATCTGTGTGAAGAAGAGGATATGCAACAACATATCAGGATACAGGAGAAGATCCAACCAGTGGACTAGTTGGACAAAGAAATATAGGAGATAAGGAGATTTATGTTGGGAGAAGAAAAGAAGGAAGTCAATAATAGATGGAAGATGATGAGAGGATAACATGAAGTAGCCGAAGTACAGTAACAAAAGAAACAACAAAGCAAAGGAGCAAATGTAAAACTCCATAATGAAGTTTCGGACCCAGGAGGATCTGAATAGCAACAATAGGGGATCCATGAGAAGGAGCTCATGATTTTTCTTAGAATAGGAGTATGATGTAGGAGAAGCACTTGAACCCACCAGCGCATCAACACGCCAACACTGCAGCGCATTAGGAGGAATGAATCCCAAGGGGAGAGAGGCGTTAACCCTCTCATTTTTTAACTTAAATTTAAAAATTTAATGTATTAAATGTTTGTAGGCTCAGGGAAATCCAATCCACTATCTTTGTATAGGCCGAGTTATTCTAATGTGTAGATTCACCTTTAATGGATTAGAGTAGGTAGATCTAGATCCGATTCGGACTAGATGTTTATTGAATATAATTTAATGAGGTAGGTGAGGAAGGCGCGAGAAGCCCCTCCTTTATAAAGATATTTATGTACCAAAAATTCCTTAGAGTTAGGAAGAGGAGATTATATTTAGAAGGAGTTAGTTTCTAAGGAGCATAAGAGAGGAGAGGAGAAAGAGCTGAAGACTATGTTGCAATCGAGCTTTGTACATAGTGTAAAAAAACATTCAATCTTAATACAAAGAGCATATTTCCCTGCCTATGAGTTTTCCGTGTGTATGTTATATAATTTTTCTTAATGTGTTTGAATTTTTAGTGTGTGTTCATGAATGTTGTGAGTATATGAATGTTTTCATTTGGAGGAATTAGATAGATTTCTCTATCTATCTGTATTTTTCTAAGTGTTATGGACTCTTTAGGCTTGTGCAAGGAGTGCACACCAGAGTAGTTGAAAAAATATAAGAATTCAGTGCAAGGAGTGCACTTGAACTCTTTTTCAATTTCAAAAGAGAGAGTTCCAGGAGGGCACACCAAAACTATTCTAAAGCTCAGAAGGAATAGTGAAACAAAATGCACACCAGAGTTACTGATCACTTTGAGGATTTAGCACAAGGAGTGAACAAGGACTTTGCTTCAAGTTATGTGAGGATATTTCTAGGTGGGCACATTAGAGTTACTGAATACTCTAAGGGGAAAGTGCAAGAAGTTTTATAGAAAACCGTATGAGTCAGAGACTACAGGAGAAGCGCAAGTGTGCACCAAATACTTCATCTAAAGTGTTGAACAAGATTAGAAGGAAGAGAACAGAGTGCCATGAGGGAAAAAGAGATCATTTGGAGAACAAAGGGATTGAACCCTTTAAATTCTGAGCACTTAAAAGATTAGGATAAATAGTGCAAGTACGCATAGAGCCCTGCAAGGAGTGTAGAAGGCAAAAGGAGTCTAATTTCTAAACTTTCGAAGGAGCGCAAGGTGAGTGCAAGAGAACTTATATCAAGTTCCAAGCTCAGGAGGTGAAATGCAAGCAGAGGCCAAGAAGACAACCCTGCAGGAGAGAATCAAAGGTTAAGCCTTGAAAACGTTTAAGAAATCCTTCATCAGAAGGAAAGTGCAGATAGTTGAGGAGGAGGAGCTACAACTATCGTCAGATTAGTTGTCAGGAGAAATATGGGTCATCGAATTGGAGTCTAGACAAGAGGATGAATGCACACAAAGGGAGAACATATATCAACCATCATATTTGGGCACGAGGATCGAAAATCATCGGATCAAGAAAAGGTGCATGGGTTTTAACCTTGGGAGTCCTTCGGGCTTCACATATTCGTCGAATTTTGCGTAGGGAGTACATTAGAGGTGAAACTCTCGAATTCCAAAGTGAATCGAGACCATCCATCAGCAAGGACACATGTCCACATATCCAACAATGTTCATAATTCCAGTTATCCGACGAAGTTGAGGTGTGATAGAAAAGTGTGTGGAACTCCCGAAGTTCTGAAGCCCAGAATGAATCCTATCCATTGGCACCAAGTATGCATTGCAATATATCTCGAATTCTAGAGATTTTCTACTCTGGAGGATTTTGTGGGAAGGTTGTTTTGGTTCATAACTCCTTGAAGCTCTGAATCTCGAAGAGAATCCTGACTGTTGACAGATGGAGGCTACGTGGTGACATCTCGTGAGCTCTGATTGACTAGTACTCCGAAGGAAATTAGGAGTGGATTTTCCTGGGTGAAAGACTTTTGAAGTCTTGGAGGCCAGAATTCATCCTATATATTGATTGAAGTGGACATGCGGCAGGAAATTAGACCCTCCGTTAATTTGACATTCAGAGGAAAAGTGAGTTTGAAGAGCCAGGAGTCACAAAGTTCGAAGCCTCGAAGATCATTGCGACTGTCGATTCCTCTAGAGGAGGAGAGTCCTTGATCTTCGTCGGTTGGAATTTTGGAGTTCGCAGGTCTTGGAGGAAGTGGGTGATGAGATTCAAAAGGCCCCAAAGCCTGAAGACCGAAGAGAATATCAACCGTCGATCTTAATGTAGCTCTAGGATCGTTGATTCCTGTCATCATCTAGAGGTGTGTGTGACTTCAGAGTTCAACAATTTTGCAGTTTGTGGCTATTGAAATCCATGAATATTGAATAGTTGTAGTTTTTACCACAACCATAGATCTCAGTGGAGATTCTAATCCATTGATTTGAAAAGTAATTCGATACTCTACCAATTCATTGTTCAGGAGGAACACGTTGCGTGTCTATTAAAACTCTCGAAGCTCGGAGGCTCCAAAGTACTTAATTCTTTGGAGTGTGGAGAATTAGCCCACAATTTTAAGCCCAGGGTCACATGGATTTCTCCCTTTACCTATCAAATCCCTCTGTAAGGTAATTTAGGGCCGAAAAAGAGGGAAAATTTGTGTGTAAGTGAATGTGAAGGTTCAACAGGATCTTTCAAGATGACCCAACTCCCAAATTGAGCAATCCTTAAACTGGGAGGTCATGCAAATCCAAGGGAGTGGGTGGGTGTTTGCATCACACCTATAAGAACATGAATGTGTTCCTGATACTATAGGTTCAGAAAAAACCTAAACCTCCACTCAGCGTGTCACATAAGCATGTTGACAGGAACACATGTGTGTTCATAAGAATGCATGTGTGTTCTTAATAACGTGTGTGTGTTCTTGCACACGTTCGTGTTGTGCCCTTTTTCAAGGGACCGCGAGTGTGATTTATGGCCATTTTCACAAACCACACCTCACGTTTTCCTTTTATTGAGTTAGAGAGGAACATAACAACAAACAAAGACTTGAGATCTTTTCTAGATGTCCAACTCAAGCCAGGTATGCTTGAATTTTCCTCCCATTCCAGTTATTTTTTACTTTGATTCAGTTAATTTAATACATTCTAAGAGAATATAAAGTATATAAACTTCTAATCTTCTAAACAAATCTCATCTATAAAAATCATAGAGAGTCACCTCTTTCATTTCCTAAGATTTCCCCTCTAAAAATAACTATAGAGAATTGGTGATTTCCATGGGGTAGGTGGAGGGTCTGCACAGGACTGAGAGCATGCTAGGCGTGATTCCATGATAGGTCCTCGTCCCCCTAGGTGAATTCCTAACCCCCMTGGATAACATCCTYTCATTACAGAGGGATTGCAACATGCACAGGTAGCTTTATTATRACTTTCTCATTAAAATAAATGATAAATTAACATTTAATCRGAGTAATTATTCAAATTAATTTTTTCATTSATTAATTTAATCCAATATTTTCAYACATTWTAATACAAAACCAATGAAATGCARTRCTTAGCATACTTTTTAGTATAAGATTCAAGTAATAATCACATACTTTTACATATTTTTTTWAAATTTATTATTATTATTATTTATATTTAACCATTTAAATTTAACTAAATAAATTTAATATATTATAATAGTTGAATATACATATCAATATACATGTCAAGTACATGTCAAGTACCAATAGTCATAATACATTTTATATAATAAACATGAGTGATATACATATCAATATACATGTCAAATATAAATCTGATCAAAATCAATAAACATATCATATATAAATTTCAAGTAAAATATATAAAAATCAATATACATGTCAAGTACCACTATTAGCTAGGTCTACCACCAAGCTAGAGGAATCAATGCCTCCACTAACATAGGTAGAGGTTCTATTAGTACCCATGCTAGATAACAATGAATAAAGTAGAGTTTGATATATCTCTCCACCATGATCATGTACAGGAGTACAAGGAGGAGGATTGGTGGATGGTGCAGTTGATCAAACACATGGAGTAGGAGGATCAGTGGATGTTGCAGCCAGTGAAATATGCGGAGGAGGTGAAGGATATGGTGGTGGAGGGGATGTAATTGATTCTGGTGGTGGAGTACCAAGTGGTGGAGAAACTTGTGGTGGAGGATCAACAACATCATCCTCAAAAGATGAGCTAGATGAAGTGGAATGAGGTGAAGGAAAGCGCAGATAGTTGAGGAGGAGGAGCTACAACTATCGTCAGATTAGTTGTCAGGAGAAATATGGGTCATCGAATTGGAGTCTAGACAAGAGGATGAATGCAAAAAAAGGGAGAACATATATCAACCATCATATTTGGGCACGAGGATCGAAAATCATCGGATCAAGAAACGGTGCACAGGTTTTAACCTTGGGAGTCCTTCGGGCTTCACATATTCGTCGAATTTTGCGTAGGGAGTACATTAGAGGTGAAACTCCCGAATTCCAAAGTGAATCAAGACCATCCATCGGCAAGGACACGTGTCCGCAGATCCAACAATGTTCATAAGTCCAGTTATCCGACGGAGTTGAGGTGTGATAGAAAAGTGTGTGGAACTCCCGAAGTTCTGAAGCCCAGAATGAATCTTATCCATTGGCACCACGTATGTGTTGCAATATATCTCGAATTCTAGAGATTTTCTACTCTAGAGGATTTTGTGGGAAGGTTGTTTTGGTTCATAACTCCTTGAAGCTCCGAATCTCGAAGAGAATTCTGACTGTTGACAGATGGAGGCCATGTGGTGACAGCTCGTGAGCTTTTATTGACTAGTACTCCAGAGGAAATTAGGAGTGGATTTTTCTGGGTGAAAGACTTTTGAAGTCTTGGAGGCCAGAATTCATCCTATATATTGATTGAAGTGGACATGTGGCAGGCAATTAGACCCTCTGTTAATTTGACATTCAGAGGCAAAGCGAGTTTGAAGAGCCAGGACTCACGAAGTTCGGAGTCTCGAAGATCATTGCGACTGTCGATTCCTCTAGAGGAGGAGAGTCCTTGATCTTCGTCGGTTGGAATTTTGGAGTTTGCAGGTCTAGGAGGAAGTGGGTGATGAGATTCACAAGGCCCCGAAGCCTGAAGACCGAAGAGAATATCAACCGTCGATCTTAATGTAGCTCTAGGATCATTGATTCCTGTCATCATCTAGAGGTGTGTGTGACTTCAGAGTTCAACAATTTTGCAGTTTGTGGCTATTGAAATCCCTGAATATTGAATAGTTGTAGTTTTTACCACAACCATAGATCTTAGTGGAGATTCTAAGCCATTGATTTGAAAAGTAATTCGATACTCTGCCAATTCATTGTTCAGGAGGAACACGTTGCGTGTCTATTAAAACTCTCGAAGCTCGGAGGCTCCGAGGTCCTTAATTCTTTGGAGTGTGGAGAATTAGCCCACAGTTTTAAGCCCCGGGTCACATGGATTTCTCCCTTTACCTATCAAATCCCTCTGTAAGGTAATTTAGGGACGAAAAAGAGGGAAAATGTGTGTGTAAGTGAATGTGAAGGTTCAACAGGATCTTTCAAGATGATCCAGCTCCCAAATTGAGCGATCCTTAGACTGGGAGGTCATGCAAATCCAAGGGAGTGGGTGGGTGTTTGCATCACACCTATAAGAACATGAATGTGTTCCTGATACTATAGGTTCAGAAAAAACCTAAACCTCCACTCAGCGTGTCACATAAGCATGTTGACAGGAACACATGTGTGTTCATAAGAATGCATGTGTGTTCTTAATAACGTGTGTGTGTTCTTGCACACGTTCGTGTTGTGCCCTTTTTCAAGGGACCGTGAGTGTGATTTGTGGCCATTTTCACAAACCACACCTCACGTTTTCCTTTTATTGAGTTAGAGAGGAACATAACAACAAACAAAGACTTGAGATCTTTTCACAGTGTCCAACTCAAGCCAGGTATGCTTGAATTTTCCTCCCATTCCAGTTATTTTTTACTTTGATTCAGTTAATTTAATACATTCTAAGAGAATATAAAGTATATAAACTTCTAATCTTCTAAACAAATCTCATCTATAAAAATCATAGAGAGTCACCTCTTTCATTTCCTAAGATTTCCCCTCTAAAAATAACTATAGAGAATTGGTGATTTCCATGGGGTAGGTGGAGGGTCTGCACAGGACTGAGAGCATGCTAGGCGTGATTCCATGATAGGTCCTCGTCCCCCTAGGTGAATTCCTAACCCCCCTGGATAACATCCTCTCATTACAGAGGGATTGCAACATGCACAGGTAGCTTTATTATAACTTTCTCATTAAAATAAATGATAAATTAACATTTAATCGGAGTAATTATTCAAATTAATTTTTTCATTCATTAATTTAATCCAATATTTTCACACATTTTAATACAAAACCAATGAAATGCAGTACTTAGCATACTTTTTAGTATAAGATTCAAGTAATAATCACATACTTTTACATATTTTTTTTAAATTTATTATTATTATTATTTATATTTAACCATTTAAATTTAACTAAATAAATTTAATATATTATAATAGTTGAATATACATATCAATATACATGTCAAGTACATGTCAAGTACCAATAGTCATAATACATTTTATATAATAAACATGAGTGATATACATATCAATATACATGTCAAATATAAATCTGATCAAAATTAATAAACATATCATATATAAATTTCAAGTAAAATATATAAAAATCAATATACATGTCAAGTACCACTATTAGCTTGGTCTACCACCAAGCTAGAGGAATCAATGCCTCCACTACCATAGGTAGAGGTTCTATTAGTACCCATGCTATATAACAATGAATAAAGTAGAGTTTGATATATCTCTCCACCATGATCATGTAGAGGAGTACAAGGAGGAGGATTGGTGGATGGTGCAGTTGATCAAACACATGGAGGAGGAGGATCAGTGGATGTTGTAGCCAGTGAAATATGTGGAGGAGGTGAAGGATATGGTGGTGGAGGGGATGTAATTGATTCTGGTGGTGGAGTACCAAGTGGTGGAGAAACTTGTGGTGGAGGATCAACAACATCATCCTCAAAAGATGAGCTAGATGAAGTGGAATGAGGTGAAGGAAAGCGCAGATAGTTGAGGAGCAGGAGCTACAACTATCGTCAGATTAGTTGTCAGGAGAAATATGGGTCATCGAATTGGAGTCTAGACAAGAGGATGAATGCACACAAAGGGAGAACATATATCAACCATCATATTTGGGCACGATGATCAAAAATCATCGGATCAAGTAAAGGTGCACAGGTTTTAACCTTGGGAGTCGTTTGGGTTTCACATATTCATCGAATTTTGTGTAGGGAGTACATTAGAGGTGAAACTCCCAAATTCCAAAGTGAATCGAGACCATCCATCAGAAAGGACACGTGTCCGCAGATCCAACAATGTTCATAAGTCCAGTTATCTGACGGAGTTGAGGTGTGATAGAAAAGTGTGTGGAACTCCCGAAGTTCTGAAGCCCAGAATGAATCCTATCCATTGGCACCAAGTATGCGTTGCAATATATCTCGAATTCTAGAGATTTTCTACTCTGGAGGATTTTGTGGGAAGGTTGTTTTGGTTCATAACTCCTTGAAGCTCCGAATCTCGAAGAGAATCCTGACTGTTGACAGATGGAGGCCACGTGGTGACAGCGCGTGAGCTCTGATTGACTAGTACTCCGGAGGAAATTAGGAGTGGATTTTTCTGGGTGAAAGACTTTTGAAGTCTTGGAGGGCATAATTCATCCTATATATTGATTGAAGTGGACACGTGGCAGGCAATTAGACCCTCCGTTAATTTTACATTCAGAGGAAAAGTGAGTTTGAAGAGCCAGGACTCACGAAGTTCGGAGTCTCGAAGATCATTGCGACTGTCGATTCCTCTAGAGGAGGAGAGTCCTTGATCTTCGTCGGTTGGAATTTTGGAGTTCGTAGGTCTGGGAGGAAGTGGGTGATGAGATTCACAAGGCCCCGAAGCCTGAATACCGAAGAGAATATCAACCGTCGATCTTAATGTAGCTCTAGCATCGTTGATTCCTGTCATCATCTAGAGGTGTGTGTGACTTTAGAGTTCAACAATTTTGCAGTTTGTGGCTATTGAAATCCCTGAATATTGAATAGTTGTAGTTTTTACCACAACCATAGATCTCAGTGGAGATTCTAAGCAATTGATTTGAAAAGTAATTCGATACTCTGCCAATTCATTGTTCAGGAGGAACACGTTGCGTGTCTATTAAAACTCTCGAAGCTCGGAGGCTCCGAAGTCCTTAATTCTTTGGAGTGTGGAGAATTAGCCCACAGTTTTAAGCCCAGGGTCACATGGATTTCTCCCTTTACCTATCAAATCCCTCTATAAGGTAATTTAAGGCCGAAAAAGAGGGAAAATGTGTGTGTAATTGAATGTGAAGGTTCAACAGGATCTTTCAAGATGATCCAGCTCCCAAATTGAGCGATCCTTAGACTGGGAGGTCATGCAAATCCAAGCGAGTGGGTGGGTGTTTGCATCACACCTATAAGAACATGAATGTGTTCCTGATACTATAGGTTCAGAAAAAACCTAAACCTCCACTCATCGTGTCACATAAGCATGTTGACAGGAACACATGTGTGTTCATAAGAATGCATGTGTGTTCTTAATAGCGTGTGTGTGTTCTTGCACACGTTCGTGTTGTGCCCTTTTTCAAGGGACCGTGAGTGTGATTTGTGGCCATTTTCACAAACCACACCTCATGTTTTCCTTTTATTGAGTTAGAGAGGAACATAACAACAAACAAAGACTTGAGATCTTTTCACGGTGTCCAACTCAAGCCAGGTATGCTTGAATTTTCCTCCCATTCCAGTTATTTTTTACTTTGATTCAGTTAATTTAATACATTCTAAGAGAATATAAAGTATATAAACTTCTAATCTTCTAAACAAATCGCATCTATAAAAATCATAGAGAGTCACCTCTTTCATTTCCTAAGATTTCCCCTCTAAAAATAACTATAGAGAATTGGTGATTTCCATGGGGTAGGTGGAGGGTCTGCACAGGACTGAGAGCATGCTAGGCGTGATTCCATGATAGGTCCTCGTCCCCCTAGGTGAATTCCTAACCCCCCTGGATAACATCCTCTCATTACAGAGGGATTGCAACATGCACAGGTAGCTTTATTATAACTTTCTCATTAAAATAAATGATAAATTAACATTTAATCGGAGTAATTATTCAAATTAATTTTTTCATTCATTAATTTAATCCAATATTTTCACACATTTTAATACAAAACCAATGAAATGCAGTACTTAGCATACTTTTTAGTATAAGATTCAAGTAATAATCACATACTTTTACATATTTTTTTTAAATTTATTATTATTATTATTTATATTTAACCATTTAAATTTAACTAAATAAATTTAATATATTATAATAGTTGAATATACATATCAATATACATGTCAAGTACATGTCAAGTACCAATAGTCATAATACATTTTATATAATAAACATGAGTGATATACATATCAATATACATGTCAAATATAAATCTGATCAAAATTAATAAACATATCATATATAAATTTCAAGTAAAATATATAAAAATCAATATACATGTCAAGTACCACTATTAGCTTGGTCTACCACCAAGCTAGAGGAATCAATGCCTCCACTACCATAGGTAGAGGTTCTATTAGTACCCATGCTATATAACAATGAATAAAGTAGAGTTTGATATATCTCTCCACCATGATCATGTAGAGGAGTACAAGGAGGAGGATTGGTGGATGGTGCAGTTGATCAAACACATGGAGGAGGAGGATCAGTGGATGTTGCAGCCAGTGAAATATGTGGAGGAGGTGAAAGATATGGTGGTGGAGGGGATGTAATTGATTCTGGTGGTGGAGTACCAAGTGGTGGAGAAACTTGTGGTGGAGGATCAACAACATCATCCTCAAAAGATGAGCTAGATGAAGTGGAATGAGCAATACCCCTCAACCTATGGATGAGGTTGAGAGAATTGAAAAAATGATGCATCAATGGCTACATGTCACGAGGAAGGGTCAACCATATATAATATAACTTGGGTACTTTTAATATCTCTTAAACATGTACATGTACCACTCCATGCCTAGTAATCAAAAAACATATGCCATTTGAAACCTTATTTTTAACTATCCCATCTGGCTTGCATGTCATGCCATATATCTGTACTGGAGGTGGATAATATTCTTCATCCATATTCCTCAATATACATGTCAAGTACCACTATTACCTAGGTCTACCACCAATCTAGAGGAATCAGTGCCTCCACTACTAGAGTTAGAGGTTATATCAATACCCATGTCAGATAACAATGAAGAAAGTAGAGTTTGATATATCTCTCCACCATGATCATGTGGATGAGCAGGAGGAGGAGGATGATTGGTGGATTGTGCAGCTGGTCAAACACATGGAGGAGGAGGATTAATGGATGTTGCAGCTAGTGAAATATGTGGATGAGGAGAAGGATATGGTGGTGGAGGGGATGTCGTTCATTCTGGTGGTGGAGTACCAAGTTGTGGAGAAACTTGAGGTGGAGGATGAACAACATCATCCTCAAAAGATGAGCTAGATGAAGTGGAAAGAGTAATACCCTTGAACCTATGGATGAGGTTGAGGGTACTGACAACATGATGCATCAATGATTACATGTCATGAGGAAGGGTCAACCATATATCATATACCTCGGGTACTTTTAATATCTCTCGAACACGTACATGTACCACTCCATGCCTAGTAATAAAAAGCATATGCAATTTGAAACCTCAGTTTTAACTCTCCCATCTGGCCTGCATGACATGTCGTATATCTGTACAGGATATGGATAATCTTCTTCGTCCATATTCCTCAAGATACATGCCAAGTACCACTATTAGCTAGGTCTACCACCAAGCTAGAGGAATCAGTTCCTCCACTACCATAGGTATAGGTTCTATCAGTACCCATGTCAGATAACAATGAAGAAAGTAGAGTTTGATATATCTCTCCACCATGATCATGTGGAGGAGGACGAGGAGGAGGATTGGTGGATGGTGAAGTTAGTGAAACACATAGAGGAGGAGGATCAATGGATGTTGCAGTTGGTGAAATATGTGGAGGAGGAGAAGGAGATGGTGGTGGAGGGGATGTCATTCATTCTGGTCGTGGATTGCCAAGTGGTGGAGAAACTTGAGGTGGAGGATCAACAAAATCATCCTCAAAATATGGTATAGGTGAAGTGGAATGAGAAATACCCCTCAACCTATGGATGAGGTTGAGGGCACTTAAAACATGATGCATCAATGACTACTATCACAAGGAAGGGTCAACTATATATCATATAACTTGGGTACTTGTAATATCTCTTGAACACATACATGTACCACTCCATGCCTAGTAATCAAAAAACATATGTGATTTGAAACCTCATTTTTAACTCTCCCATATGGCCTGCATGGCATGCCATATATCTATAATGGAGGTGGATACTATGTTTCGTCCATATTCTCATCTAGTTGGGGAGGTTCATCTGTAACATATGTTCCAATATATGCAAAACAATAGACAATAATAATCAAATAATTGAAACAAAATGTTATAATAAATTACATGTGCATTACATAAGAAAAATAAACATGCAACTAGATTTATGAAAACATAATGACATTATTACCTCTATCATGTGGTGTCTCTTTTGGAGTAAATAGGATGTTCATAAATCCTCTCCAATCCATCCTTGTGTATGGGTACTATATAATATCAAGGACATGATTGTCCTCTCCATCCAAAAAATCACATATTTCTTTATTGACTGGAGTACACAACCACTTTGACTAGACCCTCTTGGGAAACAACTGTCTCCACAAGCCTTGTTGGATTACTGAGAGGCAGGGTGAATCATTAATAGATAAATTTAATCCTTTTTAACCATATAATGCAAGTGTTATACAATGTAGGATTATCATCCAATAATTCAATAATAAATAAACAATGAATAAATGAGAAATCATACACATACACAGTACACCAGTATATTTACGTGGAAAATCAAAGCAGGAGAAAACCACATAATACTTTTTCTTATATGTCTTGAATAATTACATTCATTGTAAGAACCAACTTCCTTTGTTTTCCAACTGCAACTAGAAGAAGTCTCCAACCCGCTAGTTTCTCAAGCTAAAACCTCAAGGAAGCTCCAACTCCCCAATTCTCTCTCTACAACCAAAATAAGGATACAACCCCCTCTGTTCTTTGGATACAATTGGAAGGTGGCTACAACCACCTATCCTTTCCCCGTCCAACTGCCCTGAAATAAAAGTAGAATGATGGAACCAATGTCACACTCTCATTGTGATATATACTATTGTAAACCTGTACCAATCAACATGTATCATAAACAAGTGCATCAACAATGCACCAGCCTATACCAAAAATCCTCTAATCAACCTGTACCATAAACAAGTACATCAACCATGCACCAACCTATACCTTAACCTGTACCATCAATGAGTGCATCAACCATGCACCAAATATGTACCAATCATACATCAAATACACATAAACTATGACTCATCAACATGTACCAACATCATCAACTATACACCTCATGTGTGTGCCAACTCATCAACTACTTGTCTCAACCATGTAACTAGCATGTACCTCAACCATATATCAATATAACCATCAAAATTTCTCTAGCAATACATCACATTATCCATAACCAGATACCATAAACATTACATCAAACCATATGCCACAACCTCATTGTTATACAACCTCTATCTGTAACATACCTCAACCAAAATCCCTCATCAATTTCATCATCCAAATATGATTTGTAACTTTGTAAAAGACCTGGTGTATATGATCACATACCTGCAAACCTTCCTTAACTTTAACAAAAAGAGACTAGCATTTTATCAAACTTTACTTTAGTCTCATATGACTAATCTTGGATTAGTCAACAACCCTAACTTGCAATAATCATAACTATGTACCTGTAATGAATAAATATATGAAAATGGTATACAATCTTCTTAAGTGTCGTTTATGCAATTTCTCCAGATTTCACTACTTGGAACCTCTCAGAAAAGGAGTTATAGCAAAAATGGCATACCTTGTTGAATTCTAGCTTATTTTAGAGAGTGAACTTGTAGAGTGTTCCCCGCATAGAATATTTGTTGTATAGATGTAAAAATCATACATACCATACTAAAAAACTGTACTCTAACAAATAAATTTGGTCTTACTGAATTTGGATCTGTTATGAATAAGTTATGACGTTTTTACCCGAAACACCTGTTTTAGACTAGTTTCAGGACTAGCCACAAACCCTATTTTCCATGGAGTGTAACTCCAAACATGAAACGACCCAAAAGCTTAAATTTTTATCACAACTACTTGGATATTTTTCCTTAGCGTCATCCCAATTTCATGGTCTGAATCATTCTAGAAAAAATGTTCTTGTGAAAATGGTTAGATGACCTATAAATATCATATCTTAGAAAGCATCATCAAATGAATTTATCCTCCCTAGAATTTTGGCCTTCTTTACTTCACCTTCCCTATAAAATTCAGCTTAGATATCCTTTGGTTATCTCAATCACTTGTAGATATTCAATATGATCAAGTGTAATTAAAATGAGAGACCTTTGCCTCTTATTTATACTTTTATGTAGCTTCCTCAAGGGGTTACCTTCTAACCATCTTAAACCACTTTCCTTATTTTAGGGCTAACCCACTTCTAACC
>SNQJ01S0024058.1:53058-89041 GCA_010110895.2 Picea sitchensis
CAAGGGGTTACCTTCTAACCATCTTAAACCACCTTCCTTATTCTAGGGATAACCCACTTCTAACCACTTGTCCACTTAGTAATTTCTCCATTAAATTTCGTATTTAAATAATTTATTTTGTATCTACTTTGACTCATAGTACACTCATCACTTCACTTTATTATTTACCTTCTAAAATCTCTTAAACCACTTTCCTTATTTTAGGGCTAACCCATTTCTAACCACTTGTCCACTTAGTAATTTCTCCATTAAATTTATTATTTAAATAATTTATTTTGTATCCACTTTGACTTATAGTACACTCATAACTTCACTTTATTATTTAAATAATTTTTTCTTGGTAAGCACTTTGACTACTTTGACCTTTTGGGGCTTTTAGATTACTCATGAGGGTTCTCCAACTTCACATGGCCATAACTCTCTAACTGTGAGGATTTATGTGACGTTACACATACCACCGGAAATGGCATGACATGTAATATCCATATAGAATACTATTACCTTCAAATATATTAAAACTCATACCATTATCGAAACCTTTGTGCTACCAGACTTTCTTCAAGGGTTGACATCAATGATAACCAACCCAATTAATAAACATTCTCATACATGCATAATCCATAGGCCTATGAGGGAAATAGGGTACTATATATTGAGGGACATGAAACCTCTCAAAAAATAATATAAATATCTCACACACAAATGGGAAGAATAACCTCCCATAAAAAATAGAATGACAACGATCCAATGAAAAAAAAACTAAAAAAAATGTCTCCAACCACCTAATCAATTGGGGCCTTTGGAATAAACTATATTCATAGTACATTAATGAAAAAATAATGCACTTCTCATTACAAGTAAAGTATTCCAATGTTATGACAATAAGGGACAACAACCTAATCCCCTTTGCAGCAAATGCATCTATTTGCAACTGACCACCAACAACTTGGAAGTTCGTCGTGGAAAATTGTCTTGACTGGCATATCCTTGCACATATGCCAGCGGGCTCTGTCCTAAAATTCCAAGTGGTATATTAGGGAAATAATGGCAAGCCACCCCCCTTGTAGACAACCTAGTGATAAAATAAATATCCACCTCTGTGGGATAATACCACAAATCGAGATTGACCTTGAATTCCTACCAAGCATGATCCCAGGGACAGTTAAACAGTTGTAAAAATGAAGAGTCTCTGCTAATGGATGTATCCTCTTCATAAAACATTAGGATACAAACATTCCTCAAAAGGAAATGATTCTACGATGAAATAGGGTGAGGAATCCTCTCTCTCTTCCTCTCTCTAGCTTTCCACTCATGTATACAGTTTTATGTGTTGAACTACCATTGTTGCTTCTTCTCGTGTGCTAATCATCATCATCTATGACTCACATACAATTATTTTTAGGAACATATATATAGAGAGAGAGAAAAAAAATATTCGAAAATACAAAACAAAAACATATATAACCATTTTGTATTTATAAAAAAATGAAATCAATGAAAAAAATGTAGTAAAGTAATCAGTGCTCCTTTAATAGATCATACACATTCTAAATGGTGCACTTTATTAAAAAACAAGCATTGTACTCTTCACAATGCTCCGTGTTATTTGGTGCATCGGTGCTACCCTAGTTATTAAATGCACTGGTATGCTAATTTTTATATGTGCAATGTGATGCAGTGCACCCATGTGAGTTCTTCCCTATAATGCATTGGTTTTTGGTACTTCATCTTAAACGATAAGAAACGTTATTATACACCAGTAACATAGTTGCTCCATGTTCACAATGTTCATGATCATCCATGTTATTTGGCACACTAGTGTTACATTATTCATTAGTCCCTAGTGTTACATTAGTTTTATGTGTGGTGGATGCAGTGCACCAGTGTGGGCTATTCTCTATAATGCAACAGTTTGTAGTGCCTCATAAAAAATTATATGCACCGTTAATATAAATCATTATATTCAATACTCTATTTTATTTGGCACACTAATGATACCTTAGTCATTAAACACAATGTTATGCTAATTTTTTTTATGTGCAGTGTGATGTGGTGCACCAGTCCGAGTTATTCCCTATAACACATTAGTTTGTAGTTCCTTGTCTAAAATGATACGCACCGTTAATGTATGCCAGTAAGTTTGGTGCTCGATGTTTCTTGGAGCCCCGCTATGCCTTTTTAACTTTATGTTGTTTTTTATGGCACATTGGTCATATGGTGTTCGATGCGGTGAGTTGCACCGTTGTGGTTTATTTTCTAAAATGCACAGGTGGGTCTATCATGTAGATGACGCCTCTTCTAAGATGAGAGGCACATGTAATGAACATGCCCAATTTTAGTGTGTGGTGATTAGTTTTAGTGATGCATTGTGTATTTTTATTTCTAGTGCTAGCAGTACTTCTAGTAAATTCATAGCACACATCATGTCTGAGAAGAGTTGAACGTGTGAAGTGCACCATGCAAAATTTATTTTATTTTTTGAAAAAAATACCAAATTTAAGAACAATTTTAAATTTTAATCCGGTGAAAATTAAAATAAGGAGGTAACAAACAATTTACTTGGTCCCTTATCACCTAAGGAGGTATGGTTAGCTTGTAGATAAAAATTGAAGATGTGTGTCACAGACGTAAAATTATGAGAAATAATAATAATTATATATATTATTTATTCAATTATAACAATCCATTTTACTTCCCTTCCTTCATAACTTCTCACCACCTAAGTTATATTATTCTATACCCTAATTCCTATTCCATAAGACTCGGTAAATTGATAACCTATATATATGCTAACTTTCCATATTCCATTGTTATACCTATTGTGAATTGAGGACAAGTTCGATGCTATATATATATAGGTCTTAAAATGATTATTTATTTGTGTATCCCTCTTATGGCTAACATTTCTACTTGATACTAAATCCTTGTTAACATAGTGTTTGAAGTTTTGTATTATACGATCCTTGCTAACGTTCCTCATAGAAAAGTCACCCAAAGGTATTTCATTGTCTCGTCATACATTAACGGGTTTCACTTTTCAACATATATTAATTCATTTTTTATTAGATGATAGTTTTTAATACACAACATATATCAATATGGGTTTTGATATACATTAACATAGGCTCTGTTGTATCGTTCAGTGGATAACACTTGGCATAGGTGGATTTATTGTCTAGTTTTACGAGGTGATTAAACTTGTATTGGTACCATTCTTAATTTAATTCCCATAAAATTTCCATTGTTAGCTAGAATATCATAGATCTTGCATGCACCACTTGTGGTTACCATATCGAGATGGATTTTTCTGGCATTTTTCCTAAGGATATACACATGTAGGGTCTTCGTGTTTCCAAGTGTTGGGGTTTTTGTCGAAGCCTTTACCCTTTCGACCTTTCCCTGGTTTGGCTCATTTCACACTTCACAGTTTTTGTTTTCTCTGCTCTGCGGTTTACTCTAAGAGGTTTTCATAGCGTCAAGTGATTTCTCTGTGTAAGTTCTAGGCGTTCATAGCGTTGTTGGATTTCATATGGTTGTGTCTTCTCTAAGATGGTAAGAGATTTAACAACCTCTTTACTTCTTGTTTTTTCACCGTAAGTTGTTATTATCCGATCCATTAGCTCGTGGTGGTGGGTAATTGTTATTTCACTGGCTCTATCTAAATGTCTCTGTGACATTTTCCATAGAAAAATTCTTACTCGTTGTGTAAGTTTGTTATATAATGCTTACTGTTATATTTTGATCGCAGTAATCTTTCACTTCCGGTTAGCTTGTGGTCCAAAGGTTCTTACCACTGGACTCGTTATTCTATGAATGTTTTTGGTACAAATAACTTGTTCAAATAGTTTATGTGATTTGAACCTAGTTAGGACTCTAGTTAAATAGAATATTGGGTTTCACATAGAGTCATAATAATTCTCTAGTTTATTTTGTAATATTTTTCGTAAACCTTGATACATTTATTCTCAGGTAATTGACTAATGATGCACCCTACGTATTTCTTGTGAGGGTACCCATCAACCATTTGACTATGTGTACATTCAGGTGCAGTTCAAGCGATGGACGAAGATACAAGGACATTCAGAACATCCATGGTAAGTTAGTCTTTTATTTTTGTATATACTTTTGTTAACTAATTAACTTTGTACCACATCCTAACTTGTTTGTTGTTTGATGTACAATTACTGAGGAGGTTTGTACCATGGATATTCAAGAATATCTTTGCTTAGAAAGGTATTCAGGTTTCATTCCTTAACTACCTTCAAGTTTGGCACCACAATTTAGGATTGTTCTATTGTTATAGCTAGTTGACTGAATAATTTGTATATTCATGAAAATATGTAACTCGGGATTGATTCCTACACATTTTATGATTTGTCATATTTTTTTATTGATATACAGTTATCATTTCTAACCCTGGTTTCTTTACTATTATTTCCCTTGTTGGACATAAACAGTCTTCATTTGTTAGCTTCTATACAATGTAATGATTTCCTTTCGAATAAATACATAGTGTATTTTGTTTAAACTCTCTAACAATTTTCTTCTGAATATATGCATAGCATATTTTGTTAACTATGTAACGATTTTCCTTTCAGATATATGCATAGTGTATTTTGTTAACTTTGTAATGATTTTTCTTTCGGATATATGCATAGTGTTTAACTCTATAACGAATTCCTAATCTGTGTCGATTCCTTTCTAGTTTTATAGATTGTATTTGCTGAAACTTTTTTCTCTTCCATACAAGTCTCTTATATGAATAAAACTATGGTTTATTAACTAGGCTTTTGCCTACGTGTTTCATTGATTTATTACTGGTAGTATGACTTTGTTCATAGATCTAGGATCAAAATAGCTATTAACATTCTTTCACAGGTTTTATACATGAACTTATGATATGCATAGACATATCATATAACAAGAATTAATTTCTAATACTATTATCAATTATTTATACTAGATAATTTATCCACAATAATGTACAAATAAAAACACAATATTATTTAAATCAACATATTCATAACAAGAAATAAAACCTGAAACTTTGGAGAAACCACACATTGAAGACCCTGTTCCTCCCAAAATTAGACTAGAGTCTTTGTCACCTCTGTCACCATCGAGTTGAGATCAGAATCCAAGGGGTTGCCTATGTGGCCACTTGCAAAATTCTGAGCTACATTTGCTATGTGTAATCTTTGTAAAATTTTACTCTGTCAAGTCGGTTTGCGCGTAGCCTTTATCAAGTTATCGAATTCACCTTTTAGGAATGGAATCACATTCCCTTGTCATCACTTATTTTATTTTTCCTATGACTTGTGACACTTGTCTTGAGCCTCCTACTCACTAACCACCTATCAGATTCAACGTTACACATGTTCACAAATTCTAATATAAATCTGGAATATGTATTTTTGAAGTTAAGTTAACTCCACATCTTGTCTCAGTCTACTGCCACTTGTCCAACCCCTTTGGATTCCTAACTCCCTCTTTAACAGTTGCTTCAACATGTGCCCCTTTTTCCACATGTGTTTATTTTAATAAAATAATAAGATTTTACACTTCAATTTTGGTCAATCGACCAAATTGTCTTTTTGGAAAAATAATTGAAATTCTAAATTAAAAACAATAATAGAAATAATAATAAAAAAACCAAGTTGCGTCCTCGAGGTGTAGGATAGTCGATGATGGAGTGTGTTTTTAAGCCACTCCGTGTTGTTAAAGTCACTGGTTCGAAACCTGCGGGGACAAAAAATCCAACCATGTTAAGGGTTGGTGTGGCTCAGGCCGGGTGCGATCCTCGGGTGATTTTGACAGCTTAGATGCCCCTGAGTCACGGTTTCTCAAGCCACAGGTTAATCGCGTAGCCAACAGGTCCCGCACAAATTAACAAACAAAAAAAAAACCAAGTTACGGGGTACCACATACACCACCCCTTAGAAATTATCACTGTCGTTGGTGATAACTAGTTTTCATCAATACCGTTTTGGAAAAAAAATAGATATGCTTCCCTCATATTACCTTCCATTTCCCAAGTAGCCTCTTCTAGACTAAGGTGCTTCCATTGCACCTTTACCTATCCTACGAATCGATTCCCGAGTGTAAGTTACCTCTTGTCGAGAATACGATATGGCCATACTGGAAACTCTCCCACGGGTTCCACCTATATCCTTTTCCAATCAACAATGTGAGTAGGGTCATGTATATATGTTTTCAGTAATGAAACGTGAAACAAATCATGTACTTTTACCATGGCTAGAAGTTCAAGTTGATAAGCTACAGGTCCTATTTGAGAAAGTATATTGAATGGGACATAATACCTAGGTGATAAATTAGTATACTTTCCCAGCCATAAAAAACTCTTTTTAGGTTTAACTCCAATATATACATGATCTCCAACATTGAACTCTCTTGGAGTCATTTTTGCATCAACATAACTTTTTTTCCTATCCTGAGCTACTTTCAGGTTCTGTTATACCTGTTTCACTGTTAGTTCCATGTCTTTTAACATATATGGGTTTTTAATCAATCTATTTACATGATTACTCCATGAAACATGTGTATTACATTGTCTGGCATACAAAATAAAATTTCAAAAGGACTAAGTTTTGATGAAGCTTGATAATGATTATTATAAGCAAACTCAACCAAGTACAAATATTCTTCTCATTTACTAGGTTTTTCCATAATATACATTCTAAGCATGTCTTCAAGAATCGGGTTAGTTCTTTCAGTTTTCCCATCTGTTTGTGGATGATAAGCGGTACTGAAATCCAATTGGGTATCCAACCCTTTAAATAAAGACTTCCAAAATTTTCCAGTAAACTTAACATCTCTATCAAATATTATAACTTTAGGGATTCCATGTAACCTAAATATTTCCTTCATGAATATTTATGCTATATATTAATAACTTTATAGGTTGATATCACAGGTATGAAGTGTGCTTCTTTACTTAATTTGTCAACCACAACCATAATTGAGTCATTTTTTTTACTACTTCAAGGAAAACCGGTAATAAAATCCATACTTATCACTTCCCATTTCCATTCCAGAATGGGTAAGGGTTGTAGTAGTCCAGCTGGATGTTGATATTAAACCTTAAACCTTTGACACTCCAAGCATATAGCTAGATATTCTGTAGTTTCACCTTTCATATTTGGCCAATAGAATTCCTTTCTTAGGATAGTGATTAATTTCTGGTAACCTGGGTGTCCAAAATATGGTTTCTTATGCATCTCATCTAAAATTAATATCTTAATTTCATTAGATTTTGGTACATACAATCTTTTTTTATACATTCTCAATCCACTTTTTGAGAATATCAAGTCTAAATCTTCTATTCTTGTTGAATTAACAACAATTTTTATCTTAATCTTTTGATATTCTGGGTCTTTTTCAACTGCCATCCTTACCTTTTCTTCTAAATTTGTTTCATAGTTACTTCTAGTAACTGTATAGTTCAGGTTTGCATGTCTACTTAATGCATCTTCCACCTTATTTTCTTTTCCTTTTATGTGTTAAATCTCAAAATAATACTCGCTTAAGAAGGCTAACCACCTTTCTTGGCGAGCATTTAAATTTTGTTTATCAAACATATATTTTAGAGCGATGTTATCCGTCAACAGTAAGAATTTTTTGCCTACTAGATAATGTTGCCACATATTTAATGCATATATTATTGCAGCCAATTCCGATTCATGTGTTACATAATTTTCTTCATGTTTCTTTAATTTCCGAGATTCATAAGCTATTACAAGGTTTTCTTGGATTAGCACTCCACCAATCTCTTCGCGGCATGCATCTGTACATACTACAAAGTCTTTATCTAGGTTTTCTATTTTGAATATAGGAGCTATAGTTAAGAGTTGTTTTAATTTGTTAAAACTTTCTTGACATTTCTCAAACCAGATGAAGTTAGTTCATTTATTTTGTAACGAGGTTATAGGATATGCAATCTTATAAAAGCCTTCTATAAACTTCCGGTAATATCCAGTTATACCCATAAAGGATCTTATGTCCGAAACCTCCTTAGGTTCATGACAATTCAATATAGCCTTTATTTAGTCTGGGTCGACATCTATACCTTATTTGGAAATTATATGTCCCAAACACTGAATTTGATCTTTATAAAACTCACACTTAATTAGTTTCACATATAATTTATGTTTTCTTAGTATATATAATACTATTCTTAAATGTTCTTCATGCTCCTTTTCATCCTTTGAATAGATGAGCATATTGTCTATAAAGATGATTGCAAATTTATCTAGACATTTACTCAAAATATTGTTCATCAAGCACATGAATGAGGCTAGGGAATTAGTCATCCCAAAAGGTATTACGACAAATTTGTATTGTCCGTACCTCGTTCTAAATGTTGTTTTATAAATATATTCATCCTTTATCCTAACTCGATGATAACCAAAACATAAGTCAATCTTAGAAAATATTGTAGCTCCTCGTACTTGATCAAACAGATCATCAATACGAGGTAATGGGTATCTATTTTTAATAGTCATTTTATTAAGTTGTCTATAATCAATATAGAGACGTAATGTTCCATCTTTCTTTCTAACAAAAAATATTGATGCTCCCCATGGAGACACTCTTGGTTGGATATGTTCCTTATCTATCAATTCTTGCAATTGACTCTTTAATTCATTTAACTCTAGGATATTCATCCTATAAGGAGATTTTGAAGCAGGTATTACTCTAGGTATTAGGCCTATGGATAAATATATTTCTTTCTTAGGAGGTAGTATGGAAATATCCTGGAGTACATCTTGAAATTCCTGTAATAATGGAAACTTATCTAACTCATTATTACCTTCCTCTTTTTCATTATAATTTATGTTCACAACAAGTTGTTTACACCCTTTTCGAATGCATCTTTTAACTTGTAAGGTTGTTATTTATCTAATACTAATAGGTCTGGATACTCCTTTAATATTTATAATGTTACCTCTTTCATCTACATAGGTAAATGTTTTATTGTAACAATCTAAGACCACTTTAAACTTTTCTAGCCAATCCATACCGATTAGCACATCATAAGACCCTAAAGGTAATATGTTCAAGTCTGTCTATGTTCTTAATTCATTTAAACCAAGTTCACATTTTTTAACAACATTTGTAATTCTCATTTTAGTTCATGTAGCAAATTGTACTAAACAGGACTTTTCCAACTTTTCTTTATGTAACTTACATATTTCTACAACTCTTGGTGAAATATAACTTAAACTAGAACTTGGATCAATTAAAAAAATAATTGGTTTATTATGTATCACACCTTCAATTTGCACCATTGAAGTTTGATGATCTTCCTATTGATTTTCCAAGGCTGTGCAGATTTTTGGTGTAGACCTTGCCAATTGACCAACTATAGTTGCTCCCTGTATTGTTTGTACATTGTTATTTCCCTTCTTCCTGAGAGGAAAATCTTTATAGTAATGAGGACCACTACGTTCCCAACATTTTACTATCTCTTTTTGGGAAGTTTCTTTATTGAAGAAGGTTGGTGTTTTGGGAACCTTATTTTTAGGCTTATTGAAGGGTTTACTTGTTATGAACTTATTGTTTCCATGGAATATCTTATCAACATTTATATTAGAGTAAGATCCTCCTTTATTCTTAGCGTCAAACCTCTCAACCTTTTTCCCATTCCAATTCTTAGAATTCTCATTTCTATTTTTATACTACTCAAAAAAGAGTTTGGATTTCTTCATGGTTTCTTCCAATGTTTTTGGGTTATCAAAATCGATTCGATCTTTATAAGAACTAGGTAACAAACTCAAAAATAGTTGAATCTTTGTTTTTTCATCCACAATATAAGGCACATAATGCAGAAAACTCAAAAACTTACTACATAAATATTTCATTGTAATATTTCCATGTTTTAGTTCATAGAACTCCTTGGATTCACCCTCATAATATTGTTTAGAGAGGTATTGTTTATTAAAATATCTCTTAAATGTTTTCCAGGTGATTTTCCTTTCCTTAATACTTTTCACTCTTTTTATATCCTGCCACAATATGTCTGTTTTTTCTATCAAATTGTAAATATCCATCTAGGTTTTAAGATCACTTGAATAATTGTAGATTTGAAAATATTTATGCATACCAGAGAGCCATGCCTCTGCTTCCTTGCTAGTCTTGAATTCCCCATTGAAGGTTGGTGGTTTAATCTTCTTAAATTCTCCTGTGACTTCATCATGTTGTTTAGGTTTATTTTTGGTTCTTTTTTTAGTACTAGAACTAATTTTAGTAGATGTTTCTGTGTCTTCAGTATCCTTGTATACTGACTCTGTCTCAAATTCAGGATACTCCAATTTTCTTTCATTATTCTTTGGTTGGGCTATCTTAGAATTGCTAGAATTCTGCCCCTTATTTTTATCAGTATTTTTATTGCATAATTTCTCCATTAGAATTGCAATTAGTTCCTCTTCGGTCCTTAGAATTCTTTCCTTATCTGGTCTCACTATTTTTAGTTCTTCTCTCATATCTGTTACTAGCTTTATAATTTATGAATGCCTGCCATTATTCATATCCACCCAGATATGTCCATCACCTACATTCCATTGTTCAGGATTCTCTTGATGATGTTCTTCTCCGTGAGCCTCAGGTACTTCTGACATTTTCCTGCAAAATCAATTTATTTTTCTTCCTAGAGGTAAGAAGAAAATCAAGACAATTTTACATGCTAGATTTTTGTTGTGATAAATCCCATAAAAAATCCAAGTGATGTAACCTACAACTCTGATACCATTATGTCACAGAACTAAAATTCCAATTATATATATATATATATATATATNTCCATTATTATACCTATTGCAAATTGAGGACAAGTTCGATGCTATATATATATATATATATATATATATATTACAATGATTATTTATTTGTGTAGCCCTCTTATGGATAACGTTTCTACTTGATACTAAATCCTTGTTAACATAGTGTTTGCAGTTTTGTATTATATGATCCTTGCTAACATGCCTCATATAAAAGTCACCCAAAGCTATTTCACTGTCTCATCATATATTAACAGGTTAAACTTTTCAACATATATTAATTCAGTTTTTATTATTGTTGGTTTTTAATACACAACATATATTAATATGGGTTTTGATATACATTAACACGAGCTCTGTTGTATCATTTAGTGGATAACACTTGGCATATGTGGAGTTATTGTCAAGTTTTATGAGGTGATTAAACTCGTATTGGTACCATTCTTAATTGAATTCCCACAAACTTTACATCATTAACTAGGATATCATACTGTTAGCACTAGAAGTCAGCTCTGAATTGCATATAAGGTAAGACCAGTACCCATCAGGTTATATGTCATGGTTAATGGATTTAAAGAGGTCAAATGGGGTAGACTCAAGAGAATATCATTTTAACTCATAAAACTAGGGCAATATGCACAAGCAAATGAGTTCTTGATCAAGTTCAGCCAGTAAGTTCTAGTAAGGGTGAGTAGGAGGAAGAAATTGAGGAGAAGATGTAAAGGTCTGCTTTGGACATCAGGTCTTCCAGCAGCCTAAGGAGGAAAAACTATGAAAACAATATCCTTTTGAATTCGAAGTTTCAGGAAACTGAAGAGCATTAAATCAAAACTGCGATAACAAATACATCAAAACACAACCATAAAAATCCATGTGAATCCTTCAATCATGGACACGTTAGTATCAGAGGCAAAACAGATGGAAAAGGAAGCTGACTTTCATTAAAAAAGAAGTCTCACGTCAAATTACATAACCAGATAACCAGAGTGTTTCATTAAAATCTTACAATATGGGAGCCTAGGTCAACCATCAACCATTACAAAATATCAAAATATCAAAAATACATACATATACTCAAAAATTCGCCCAGCAGAGGCGTGCTCAAGATTCTTGTCCAATGCCATACATCTGTGTCTTCTCAGTCAGACTGCTCATGCAGTCTCCTCTGCGCATGCCTTCCCATGTCAGATGCAAGATCTTCTCTACCAATCCTTTCTAGCTTTCCATTTATGCGATGAGACAATGTCTCAACTACGGCCTCACTTTCATGAACTATCTGCATCAAGATCAGGATGGGCCGCACTATGAACTTCACCATCTGGAGCTTTGTTGGATGCTTGTAGGGAGGACTTGGAAGGAAGATGTGGACACTGATGATAGGGAGATGATGAGATGACTAAGACTGCGTGGGTGCCAAAATATCAAATCAGACCCCTGACTTAGACTAAATGCTATTTGTGGGTTTCTAATCCCCTTTTCTCGCATTTTGATCAAGGTGCTACTTCCTTAGGGAAAACAACCCCCCTTACAATAACATGTGTTAACATTAGGATCCATGTGGGATAGAGTCCTTCCTGGGAGGCTCTAAGATCTTTAGTAGTTCCAGTCGCCTTCTGCATTGGGATATGGAGTCAAGCTCAAAACATCATGCTGAGCAAATACACGCTGACAATAACACTATTCTAAAAACGAAAGAAAAACTCATGGGCTCCAAAGGATATTATTTATGTACATCCTAGACTAATTAATTTTTACACAGTGCTAGGTGAAAGAAAACTTCCACCATAGCCACTCAAGCAATTTCCTAGCTGCGAATTTGTTTACTTTGTCAATGATTGATAACAGAGAATGCAACCGTGACAACATAATGATTACATTATTCAGATTTCCTCCTAATGATGAGGTCAGTATAAAGCTGGGAGGCTTCATAACATGAAGGAAATACAACTCCATGTATTCCTTCACAAGCTCATAGGACAAGTGACAAACTCCAGAAAATTTATAACATGCAACCTTCTCTGCTACACAACTACTCACACATTGTTGGATTTATCTAGAAATCTGAGGTGGGTGAGAGGATGATGCAGGTTGACTGACCTCAGACGATGGATGCTCACTTATAGGCTCTGGATAAGAGATAAATTTCCCCTTTTGTTGCTCATTTTCTTCTTTGTCTTCTCTGAAAACATCTGCTAGCTAAGAGCAAGAAGTATCTTCATGTGTATCCAAGGATGGATCTTTCTCTCTATCAGGACACTCTTGGTAGGAGATTTCACTTTCATAAGAAGATTGGCATCCTATGATTTATGATTCTGAATACTCTTCAAGGGTAGGTGAGCCATAACTCTTTTATCTTGTAAAGAGAAAAGATAAATATCTTGATTGTTTTCTTCAATCGTTTCTTCTTTTAAATCTGAGATAGTAGGTGTACTAGGGGCGGAAAATAATGCATCTGTAGTTACGCCATCATCAGTGCTATCATCAATCATATCTGGAAGGACTTCTTCTTGGGAAATAGAGAGATAAAACTTTTCATCTGTATTTTCAAAATACTCACTTTCATCCTTGCTTTCTCTCTCAATCAGATCTTCACCGGACTCATCACACGAGGAACACTCTATCGTCTGCAGAATGTGGAGTGCAAACCTCTTACAACAGTCATGAAAAATAAGATGAGTTGGTTAAATATTCTCGTAATACGAATTAAAAGCATCGTGAAAATCCTTCAAAGAATGGATGCTAGCAATAGGAAGAGATAGACACCATCCAAGAGCATATTCTTCTAAATAAAAATTGAACATCTTGATCTAGACATCCTCATGAAAGAAGCCATGTTCAAGCATGCATACATGAAATTTTAATAAGTGCTCATCGGGATGGTCATGCTTGCTTCCTCTGAATCTCAAAAGATAATCATCCCATTTGTTTATAGACGACACTGGATGTGGATAAAAAGATATGGCTGAGAAATTGAAAGGGGAAAAATTATGAGCCAAGATAGCTGAGAGATGTGGCTCCTCCTTTTCTCCTTCATGACTCTCCCCAGGATTAGTTTCACAAACACTATAAACAGGAACCATGGAAGAGCTCTGTTCTTCATCATCTTCGCTAGGATATCCATCAAAATATGTTTGTTCTTGGTCAGTATCCGACATCACTTCTTCATCATAAGAAGGGCTTCCAAGAACATCTGTTTCTAGGACTGGAATATCCTCTGCATTTTCTTCGTAAGAGCGGCGAGAAAAATATGCCTTTAATTCCTCTATACTTGTAGAAAGTGATTGTATCAGCGCCTTCAGCTCCTACGGGGGATACCCCTCATCCTCACAGATTTCACAAGAATGAACTATGTTCTGAACACCATCTCTATACTCCTGGCAACAATTATAACATATTAACTCATAGAAATAATACTTTTGACAATGACTATTGAATATTGCATGAAATTCCCTTAGGGAGAAAATACTAGCAGGGGGTAAGGAATGATACCATTCACGAGCATCCCCTGCTAATGAGAACATGAACATTTTTAATAATAAATCCTCATGATGTATCTCCCACTGATGCATGAGTTCATGAAACTCATGGAGATCTTGAGCAGGGTTTTCCTCTTTATGCTCTCTAAATACGGGCAAATAATCGCCCCATTCATCCATAGTAAGGACAACATTAGGAAAACAAGAAACAACAAAAAAATCAAAAGGAGAAAACCTCTGAGCTAGGATTTTTTCCATTTCAAACCAATGGAGTCACCAATCAATTCTTTAATCATGGAGTCGCTAGGTGAAATATATGCAGTAAGAGTGTGTTTGGTATTTTTTCACCATCAAAGACCAGATTTGATCATTATGTTCTCCCAAGGGATACCAGGTGTAGCCAGAAGAAGCCCCACTGAAACATTGGAGTTGAGATAGTGGAGTCGCCTCAGTGCAAGAACAATCTTCAAAGGTTCTAATTTCTGATGCACCTTCAGAATCAAAAGTTCATTGTCGTTCTACCTAGGGAAAATATTCAATTCGTCCCTTGCAATGGTGCCAAAAATGTTAGCATTAGAAGTCACCTCCGGATTGCATCGAAGGTAATCCCAGTACCCATCTGGTTATATGTCATAGTTAATGGATTTAAAGAGGTCAAATGGGGCAGAATCAAGAGAATATCATTTTAACTCAGAAAACTGGGGCAGTATGCACAAGCAAATGAGGTCTTAAACAAATTCAGCCAGTAAGTTGTAGTAAGGGTGAGTATGAGGAAGAAATTGAGGAGAATATGTAAAGGTCTACTCTGGACATCATGTCTTCTAGTAACTTAAGGAGGAAAAACTCTAAAAACAAGATCCTCTTGAATTCAAACTTTCAGGAAGCTGAATAGTGTTAAAACATAACCGTGATAAAAAATACATCACAACAAAGCCATAACAATCCATGTGAATCCTTGAATCATGGAAACTTCAATATCATAGGCAAACTAGATGGAAAATAAAGATGATTTTCATTAAACAAGAATTCTCACATCAAATTACATAACCAGATAACCAGAGTGTTTCATTAAAATTTTATAATACGAGAGCCTAGATCAACCATCAACCATTACAAAATATAAAAAATACATACATATACTCAAAAATTCGCCCAGCAAAGGCGTTCTCGAGCTTCTCGTCCAATGACATACGTCTGTGTCTTCTCAGTCAAACTACACATGCAGTCTCCTTTCTGCATGCCTTCCCCTGTCAGATGCAATCTCTTCTCTGCCAGTCCTTTTTGGCTTTCCATTTATGCGGTGAGACGATGTCTCAATTGACACCTCACTTTCATGAACTGTCTGCATCGGGATCAGGACGAGCCGCACTATGAACTTCACCATCTGGAGTTTTGTTGGACGCTTTCAGGGAGGACTTGGCAGGAAGACGTGGACACTAATGATAGGGAGCTTATGAGATGACTGGGACTGCATGGGCGCCAAAATATAAAATCAGACCCCCGACTTAGGCTAAACACCATTTGTGGGTTTCTAAGCCCCTTTTCTTGCATTTTGACCAAGGTGCTACTTCCTTAGGGAAAACAACCCCCCTTACAATAATATGTGTTAACACATACGATGTTGCATGCAACACTTGTGGTTACCATTTTAAGGAAAGTTATTCTTGGCATTTATCTTGAGGATGTACATGCGTAGGGTCATCATGTTTCCAAGAGTTAGGGTTTTTTTCAGAGCCTTAACACTTCCAACCTTTCCCTTATTTGGCTCATTTCACACTTCACGTTTTTTTTTCTCTCTTCTATGTTTTAATCTGAGAGGTTTTCAAGGCATCAAGTGATTTATCTGTGCAATTTCTAGGCATTCATAACATTGTTGGATTTCGTATGGTTGTGTCGTCCCTATGCTGGTAAGAGATTTAACAACCTCTTTACTTGTTTTGTTTCTCCATAATTTTTTATTATTTGAGCCATTAGCTCGCAGTGGTGGGTAATTGTTGTTTCTCCATCTCTATCTAAATGTTTCTGCGATATTTTCCATAGAGAACTTCTTACTTGTTGTGTAAGTCTGTTATATAATTCTTAGTGTTATATTTTGGTCGCGGTAATATTTCTCTTTCCATTATATTCTTGTCTGAAGGGTCTTACCCTTGGACTCATTATTCTATGAAAGTTTGTGGTCCGAAGAAATTGTTCAAATAATTTATGTGATTTGAACCTATTTAGGACTCAAGTTAAATAGAACACTGAGTTTCGCATAGAGTCATAATTGTTCTCTAGTTTATTCTGTAATATTTTTCATAAACCTTGATACATTTATTCTCGGGTAATTGACTAATGATGGGACCTGCATATTTATTGCGATGATACCCATCATCCATTCGACTCCCTGTACATTCGAGGCAGTTCAAGTGACAAACAAAGATACATGGGCATTTGGTAAATCCATGGTAAGTTAGTCGTTTATTTGTTTATATACTTTTGTTTCCTAATTAACTTTGTACCACATCCTAAATTGTTTTTTGTTTGATATACAGGTACCGAGGTGGTTAGTACCAGGGATATTCAAGAATAAATTTTCTTAGAAAGGTATTCGAGTTCCATTCCTTAACTACCTTCGAGTTTGGCACCACAGTTTAGGACTGATCTATTGTTATATCTAATTGACCGAATAATTTGTATATTCATGAAAATTCGTAACTCAGGACTGATGCCTGTGCATTTTATGATTTGTAATATTTTGTTATTGATATACAGTTATCATTTATAACCCTGGTTTCTTTACTGTTATTTCCCTTGTTGGACATAAACAATCATTATTCGTTATCTTCTATACAATGTAATAATTTCCTTTCGAATAAATACATAGTGTATTTTGTTTAAACTCTGAAAAAAAAAATATTTTGAATATATGCATAGTGTATTTTGTTAACTCTGTAATTATTTTCCTTTTGGATATATGCATAGTGTATTTTCTTAACTCTGTAAGGTTTTTCCTTTCCAATATATGCATAATGTTTAACTCTGTAATGATTTTCCTTTCGGATATATGCATAGTGTTTAACTCTGTAACAAATTCCTAATCTATATCGATTCCTTTCTATTTGTATACATTGTATTTGTTGAAACTTTATTCTCTTCCATACAAGTCTCTTATACGAATAAAACTCTAGTTTATTAACTAGGGTTTTTCCTACGAGTTTCATTGCTTTACTATTGATAGTATGATTATGTTCATAGATATAGGATCAAAATAGCTATTAACTTTATTTCAAATTTTTTCTACCTAAAATTATGATATTCATTGACATCTCGTATAACAACAATTGATTTCTAATATTGTTATCAGTTATTTATACCACATAATTTAGCCAGAATAATGTACAAATAAAAGCACGGTAATATTTAAATCAACATATTCATAACAAGAAATAAAATATCGAACTTTGGGGAAACCACACATTGAATACCCTGTTCTTCCCAACCTTAGACTAGAGTCTTTGTCACCTCTGTCACCCCCGAGCTAAGTTCGGAATCCAAGGGGATTTTTCTGTGGCCACTTACAGAATTCTGAGCTCTAGTTGTTGTGTGTAAGCTTTGTAAAATTTTACTATGTCAAGTCGCTTTGTGCGTAGCCTTTCTCAAGATATCAAATTCACCTTTTAGATATGGTGTGCCATTCCCTTGTGATGAATTTTTTTTTTTCCTAGGACTTGTGAAACTTGTCTTGAGCCTCCTTCTCACTGATCGCCTATCAGATTCAACTTTACACATGTTCACAGATTCTCCTATAAATCTAGAATGTGTCTTTTTGAAGTTAACTTAACTCCACAACTTGTATCAGTCTATTGCCACTTGGCCAACCCCTTTGGATTCCTAACTCCTCCTTTAATAGTTTCTTCAACATGTGCCCCTTTTTCCACATGTGTTTATTTTCATAAAATAATAAGATTTTACAATTCAATTTTTGTCAATTGACCAAATTGTCTTTTTGGAAAAATAATTAAAATTCTAAATTAAAAAAATAATAGAAATAATAATTAAAAATCCAAGTTATGGGGTATCACAATGTGCACTATTTTCCAAAATTAGAAAAAGTAGGTAATCTACCAGTGAGGCTATCGAACCTATGAACAAACATTGTAGAGCATTGTAAACAAGGTGGCCATAGAAGGTGGTTGAGCACCACTTCTTATGTGAGTGTTTAGAAGAAGAAAAAAAATATAATAATTGAATTTGGTTGGGTAATTTTTATTTTTATTTTTATTTTACCTTATCATGGTGCACTCGACAGTTATATGCATCGGTGCATTGTGTAGTATCAAAATGAATTAGTACATTTTTTTATGGTATTGCGGTGCACCATAAAGTATGATGCATTGGTGCATGGTAGTATGTGTAACGAACCAGTTGGATTTTGGATATATATTAAAGAAACATGAGGCTATAGTAATATTATGTTCACCATTATTATTATTTGGTGCACCATTATTGTATATGCATCGAGGAAGTTGGGTTTTTTAAGCCCACCAGGAAAGTTTTTTTGTTTTTTTTTTTAAATTAAATTTTTTTATTGAATAATAGATTTTTCTAACCCGACTCGATGCATCCTTTATATGTGCATCGGTGTTGTTATATTATCATGGAGCATCGATATGCATTTTATTTACTTTTGAATAAAAATATATATTTTAGCATTTTATATTAATAACAATTATTGGTGTGCTTTATTAGTTAAGTACTTGGGTGTTATGTTAGTGAGTTCACCAATGCGTTTGTATGATTTAGGTGCCTTGATGTAAGCAAATTTGGCTTCCACCCTCTGCTATAAATAAAGAGGGGAAAATTGTTTGGGGAGGTTCTATATGTTGGGTATATGTTATATTATTTGCATGACTGTAAGTCCCCCTATTGGGGATCTCGGGGGTGTAGCAACTAAGAAAACAATTTTAGGGGTTTATTCGCAAATTGTTTGGACGGTTTTTCTCCTTTGGAGGGGGAAGCGTTTTTCCTTTCGTGGTTTAGTGGTGCATGGTATTTTAGCCCATGGTTTTCTAATTATGGTTAAGGAATTAGGGTTGTAGTCCAATCCGGGTCAATGAATTAGGGGTTTTGGACACTGCAAGATCCTATATATATTGTATTGTAAACAATGAAGCTGGAGGATGAGGATGAATAATAATTAGAGGTGTGCCTCTAAACAGGTTGGTATCTTTCCTAGTTTGGGTTTCCAAGATAAATATATATGTATACATGTGATTGCAATTGTTCATCACAACATATCTGGTAAATGAAACTGAAATATACACTACAAAGTTTAAATTCCTTCAGATTTTAGAATATTTAGTTACTAATTTTTTTCATATGCATGAAATAGATATAAAGTGGAAAATAGAGAGTGGTAAAACAAAAGCACACACCATCCACAAATTAAAACCATATTTTCTCTCGGAAACCCTTACAAGAGAAAATCCAGCTTGAAGGTGAGGCTACTCTTCTCTCTTTTCTCTGGTATGGAAATAATGTAAGTACAAAGGAGAAGGCACTCTCTATGGAGTTACCTAAGACCTGTGGTATATTACACTGGTACAAAACATTAACCCCCTTTGTTATTCTCTCTAATTTCCCACTCCCAGTTGCTTTTATCCACTATGGAACAAAATACAATAACATAGAATGGAATCCCTTCTCCTCCTAGTGGCTTGGTATTTAACATAGCCCGATAGCCATCTAGGGGTAGGTTTTTGACTTCTTCAATTGTCAATTGTGATAATTTTTTGGAACTTCCATAATTTTATTAGACAATACACAATGTGGCTAGCCCCACATTTCTAAGTAATGAAGGATGACATGGAATCCACTCACACCATGGTGATCAATAAGGTAGGTCAACTTGCAGAGGCATAATGTTTGCATGTAAACTCTGATTGAGGCGATTCTTGCATTTTTGGAAATGTATCAATGTGTAGAATATATAATCTTCCTCCATAGTAATATTTCGACCAAAAAAAGTGTCATTTGATGCCTTAACATGGCTTTAGAATATTTCAGGAAACTTTTTGATCCAAATTTCCAAATTTGGACCCACCACCGAAATGGCCATGGAAGTTGATTCCTCCAATTTTTCCACCAAAAAAGTGATATAGATGAAAAATAATATAATGATCCAATCCATATCATCAAGTATATTTTTCTCTCGCCAAGACAAGATATTTTTTTAAGATACTAGGAGTAGCTACTTGTTTCATTGCAATGCCTTTACCTTTAATATATTTCATTGTTGATGTACTTTATTTTTCGATGGCTAGATGTTCCATAGTTAAATCAATGAATTTTTCAATAGGAGGTTGACCAGTTTGAGTCTGATATTGCATAGGCCACTCTTTATATTCATTGGTACCTTGTTGTTCGTGTCTTTCTTCCTCATTTTTGGTAGAAATTTAAATGACAAAATCAACAAGTAAATAATTTTTTCATGCACTTAGGAACCTAGAGATAATTGTCTTGTATGAAATCTGAAATGTCTAAAAACCACATTCAAAAATTAACATAAGAAAAAATACACATTGCTAAGTAATTTTATAGAGGAATAAACACAATTAATAACAAACATTCAACTCAGAAAAACTTAGAAATTTAGGTAATGCCAGGGAAAACCCCAATGTGGGGAAACCCAATGAGAGAGAGAGATTCATATAGCTTCAAGAAAGTACATATCACCAACAACAATACAATTTCCAACCAAGAGGAAAATACCTTATAACACCCAAAACTGTCCTAGATTTTTGCCTTGGAAAACATGCCCAGAAATGGTTGTACGACCTATATGAACCAGCTAAATAGCACCCAAAAATAGTGCCAAATCCTTAATGTATGGACAACACTAGAACCATCCTCTTCACCAATAGAAAACACTGAAAAAACTACCTCGATTTCCATGTAGGAATGTTGCCTCGATTTTTGTGCCATCAGAGCCTATTGTACGGACTGTACAGTACGACCCTCTTTTTCACCCAACAACTACAACAGTATTCACTTCATAATTTTCTTGGGAAACATGCACACTCTCTGTTTGGAAATGCACCCTCCTTGCTTCCCTCACTTTCCTCTCTCAAGCTATCTCAGAAATCTCAAAATGTGTCTTTCACACTACCCAATGCATTCTCGTACAATATGAAAGTGACCCTTCACCTCCTCCAACCCTAGATATAATGGCCAAGATTTTATCTTTCCTTTACAAGATCAAGGGTCATGATTCATTCCCTAAAAAAAAACACTTTAAAATATTAAAGTACATTTTCACTTTATAACATAAGTGCACTTTGTGAGATAAAGTCACTTTAATATTAGAAGGTACACTTTATTAAAAAGTCACTTTAATAAAAGAACCACTTTATCACAACTTTATAAAAACCCATTACAAAGTCAAGTGTTTAGTAGTGTAGGTACAAGGTAACTTTCGCATACAAGAGACACATGTGAAGTACCTCTCGAGTTAAAAATCTTACACTCCCTCTTAGCGAGTGATGTACTCACTTCCATCACCATCATCCAATACCATCACATTGTACTCTGTAGGAGATCCCTCTGAACCTTGAGCCATCCTCAACACCTGCACAAAACTTGAACTAGAAGACATCCTCTTGACAGTTATTCTGAACCCTGAGTCCCTAGGAGAATCCACTCCACCCTGAGCACTAGTTCGATCACACCAACTGAGCTTCTTGTCAGTGCTTAGAAGAGACTCCCTCTCTTCTCTCAGAATTCAAGACTAAATCCTTGGGCCCACCGCAATCTTAGGAGCCTCATTCTCCTCATCCGACGACGAATCGTATCCCAAAGGTTGTCCTCACAACATGTACAACATGTCCACCCAATCACCAATCAACTATGGTTCCGCCAGGTCCACTCCCTCCCTGTAGATAAATACATTTCCCCTCTTGAACAGTGTACAATATCCAACATTCTCCAAGGCTGAGACTAAGAGAAATTTAACCCTCAACCCTGGAACAAAGAGAACTCCATCAAGCTCCAGGAATCCTCCATACTCAAGTCATAATATAACCCTTCCAAATCCATGTACATATCGTGCCATACCTCCTTCACTCTCCACCAGTCGATTAGGAACTGTCTCTATGATAATAAGGAATACTCTCTATATTATTGTTATCTGACAAGAGGCTTCACTGTCAACAATCCATCTGAAATCACCCTCAAATCCTCTACTATCGACACTGGATACTAGAGTAACAAAAGAAAATTGATTATCAAACTTGGAAGAAAATTCCTCCTTGGTTGTTATAGCAGTTGTATCAGGCCCCTCCTGTTCCTTCTTCTTCTTCCTCTCAGTACACTAAGAAGAAAGGTGCCCCAACTGGTTACAACAGTAACTTATGACTTTACTCAAGTCCCTCCTGAAATTTCCTTTCTTTTTCCCCTTTCCCTTAGAAACAAGAGCAACATCCTCCTCAGTCATTTCTTCCTTTTGACCACTGCTATGATATCCTTCTCGGATCTCCTCCTGAGTGAAATCGTCCCACAGTCTGCTCCAATATGGAATATGCTCACGACCCACCACACACTTCATGAAGACTTCCCATTCCTTGGTGAAGCTTGTCAAGGCTATTCTCGGCAACTATGAATCCGATATGACCTCCCCAACTGCAACCAACTTATCTTTCACTTGAGATACCCGGGTAAGATAAGAAGACACACTCTCCCCCTTACCCATCTTGGTATCATGCAATTTATCCTTCAAGGTCATCTTATGGTTTTCATTCTTCACCTCAAATAGGTTCTTAAGTGCATCCCACATCTCTTTGGTTATCTTCTTCTCAGCCAAGTGTGGAATAAGGTAGTCCTTCATCCCATCCAGAATAATCCTCTGAGCTTTGGCCTCCTTTAAGTCATGCAAATCCAAAGCAACAGGATCTGTTGTGGGAGCCACAACAACAAAATTCACATAGTTCCAAATCTTGTTCTCCTTGAGAACAACTGATATCTGAACCTTCCACTGTAAATAGTTGGAAATTCCATCCAACCGATCCTCAAATATAATGCATGGAACCATATTCCCTGTCAATGTTCAAAGGAAAAAAAAACAACAGATTTCCCCCTTCAAACTTGCCCAAAAATCTCACTGCTCGTTGTCACTCATAGTTGAAGCTCTGATACCATGTAGAAATTTAAATGAAAAAATCAACAAGTAAATAATTCTATCATACACTTAGAAACCTGCAGATAATTGTCTTGTATGAACTCTGAAATTTCTAAAACCCACATTTAGAAATTACTATAAGTAGAAATACACATTGCTAAGTAATTTTGCAGCGGAATAAACACAATGAACAACAACCATTCAACTCTAAAAAAATCATAAAATTAGGCAATTCCAGGGAGAAACCCAATGAGAGAGAGAGATTTATATAGCTTTAGGAAAGTACATATCAACCACAACAATACAATTTCCAGCCAAGAGAAAAATAACTTACAACACCCAAAATTGTCCCAAATTTTTTCCTTGGAAAACAATCCCAGAAATGGATGTACGACTTGTACGTCCCAGCTGAACAACACCCAAAAACAATGGAAAATATGTACTATACAGACAACACCATAACCATTCTCTTCACGAACAGAAAACACTGAAAAAGTTGCCTCAATTTTTGTGCAGCAATGTTGCCTCAATTTTCATGCCCTCCTAGCCTGTTGTACGGATTGTACATAATGTATAGTACATACCTCTTTTTCATCCAATAGCTACAACAGTCTTCACTTCGGAAATTTCTTGGGAAACATGCCCATTCTCTCTTGGGAAATGAACCATGCTTGCTTCCCTCACTTTCCTCTCTCAAGCTATCTCATAAATCTCTCAAAAACTCTATCAATGTCTCTTGCACACTACCCAATGCATTCTCTTATAATCTGAAAGTGATTGTTCGCCTTCTCCAACCCTAGATCTAATGGCCAAGATCTAGTCTTTCCTTTACAATATCAAGGGTCGTGATTCATTCCCTCCAAAATGAATCACCTTAAAATATTAAAGTACATCTTCACTTTATAACATAATTGCACTTTATAAGATAAAGTCACTTTAATATTAGAAGGTACACTTTATTAAAAAGTCACTTTAATAAAAGAACCACTTTATCACAACTTTATAAAAACCCATTACAATGTCAAGTGTCTAGTAGTGTAGGTACAAGTAACTTCCATATACAAGACACACATGTGGAGTACCTTCCGAGCTAAAAAGCTAAAAATTTTAGCATTGGTCATCTTCCTTATCCACTTCTTAATTTAATTTTCTTTCTTATTCTTCTCTTTCTTCTTCAAGTTTATTCTCAAACTTAGTTGTTTTCTTCTTTTATTTTTCCTCTCTTTCAAGTTTTACCTTTTCTACTTCTACTTTTTCTCTTTCTTTTTCTTATTTATTTCTTAACTACTCAACCACAAGTAGATTTTGTTTAATGATTTTCACTTCTTTCTTAGTCTGTTCCTCAAGCTTGATCCTCGTGAAGGAGTTAGATCTTTAGGTTTCAATATTTCTTTTACCTCCTCCCCTGAGGTTGAATTTTCATAAGGTATCTCATGTTCCAATTGATCATGAGCATATGACTAAGAGATAGAAACCCATTTTTTTTATAACAACAAGCCCTTCAAGATCATGTCTCTTGAATTGTACCTAATGAAATATGTATTCAAGCATGTAATTGGCTTCTTTTCTGGCCTATTTATATTTGCATAGCCCATACACCAATATACATATCATAGGAGATGAAGGTTCTCTTCCTTGAATTATTTTCCATAGAATCATTAAAGCCTAAAAGAATAGTCTGATATGTTATTTCTCTTAGCACTAGTATGTTTGGCACATACTTGAGCAACAAATGAAGGGAGTAGTAACACCATAAATTATCAAATAAATTTGATCCTCTTTTAAATACCAAATGGCAATGTTTCTTATCCAATTCATGGATTCTTCATTCAAACTTGAGTATTTCTCGTAGAAAATTAACTTGTGTAGAGAGGCTCAAAAGAAATCACACAATTGAGCATAGTTTCTTTTATATTTATTTTCTCATAATATTTGACAATATACATGGGTTGGACTTCCATCTATGTTCCATCTCCAATTTAAACATTGAAAGGAATTACTTGCAAAAATAATATCTATATCTGATAGGTAAGAAGCCATACAGAACGTGGAAATAATTTCAATAACTAGCTTCTTTTCCTTTTCAATGAAAATTGCACCAGTTGTAATAATAATATGTACAACTGGTACTCAAGCATCTTTGAAATGAAAATAGTTGGCTTCACCGTATAATATTCACATTAAAACGATTTCATGGATGTAAGGTTCTCTTAAATTGGTCATTGTATATACCCCATCACTTTTATCAAAAGATATATTAGATTCTACTCACCATCGTACCAAGATTTTCTTGATACCGTTATTTTGGTGGAATTTCTCTACAAAATCAATTATCAAGTATTTCTTGGGTTGATGTAGTTTATAGTATTTCTATAAGATTGAAAGCAATCAATTCGTCTTCCTTCATCCGTAACAATTTTCTTGTTCTCTGTATCAGTATGCATTATAACTCATTCTATACTTTCATAACATGACATTACAAATGTTTTTGTATCTACAATATGCAAATGAAACCTTCTTATGTTAGAGAAACAAAGTCATCAATTTTTTCAATAGCTAGATCACTTGGGAAGATTATTTGTGGATAATATTTATCTCTAAACTTCTTATAAATATCCCCATCCTAGAAAAACTATTTGAGAAACTATAAAGGCATTAGTTTCCTTGAAGATGGGTCTTATTGGTTAATTTCATGTTTTTTAAGCTTAATCATAGGGTCTTATTGGTTTAATGTATAATATTACATAATATTTGTTAAATGTATAATGTTAAAAAGTTGTTGTAACAAACAAAAACAATTTTGCTTTATAGTTCAGGTCAAAAGAATCATTTATACCATTTACATAAGTCTTTTAATGAAATTTAAAAACAAATTTCAAATTTCAAAAAAGAGCACATAAAGTTTGTATCTATAAATTAATAAAAAAACTAGTTAATCTAGTTAATCGAGGGAGCAAAAGTTATAACCCTCTCAAAATTTTATCCACAATTCTGAAGTAACATATTATATAAGGTAGAATCGTAAAATTTGTAAGGGTATTTAATTTTCGCCGAGAACGGGGCAACCGGCGTAGATGTCTCTCTCCCTACCTTCCTTCTTAAGAATTCAATTTTTCCCAATCTTAACCAACAAAAGGAGTGTTTTAGATGTCTTCTTTAAGAAATAAATTGCTGAAGAATTAGCATTTCCCATCTTAAAGAGGAAGGGAAGTGTTTTGCATATCTTCCAATCCTACTCTGGACAGCGTCTCACGTCCATCTGCAAGAAATGAAAACGATTTTCATTCAGAGAGTGTAGTGTACGTGAAGTGTCATCATTTCCAAATTAAGTTTATTTGCCTGCTGTAAATAATCTTTGCTTGGAAGGTTGTGAAGATAGAGACACAAGAACTATGGATGATTTCGCCTTAATATTCATACGTTTGGTTTTCCTTTATGCACACTTTTACCTTCACAAATGTTAATTCACATAATTCTCTATATATTTATATTAATTTATGAAAGAGCAGATATGTAATCTTCGCGTGTACTCAACAGAAAAACTTTTTTTCTTCCTTTGCTGCCCAATCTAATCTTGCGATTCTATCAATATTAATATATTTGGTATGCACCAGTAGATCTATATCTTGATATCAAGATGGGCAAGCTTATTGATAATGCATGTTCAAACATTAAAAATACAGCAGTTGCAGCGGGTGCAGCTACTTTGTTATTCTGGGTAGCATTATCAATATTTGAACGACATCATAAGTTACCTTCTTTTCTATTTTCACGATATATTGTCGGGCAAAAATGTGACGGCCGTGGAGGTGGCGTCTGCTCCCACCACAGACTCTTCCTTTAGTCAGTTCGGCATGGTGAGGGTTATGGACGACTGGTTGACGGAAGGGCCGGAAGCGACCTCCAAAACAGTGGGCAGATCGCAGGGTATCTACGTCTCTTCCTACCAAGAGACGTCCTGCTTATGGCGACGACGTTTGTGTTCGACAGCGGTAGGTACAACGGCAGCACAGTTGTACCTACAACCAGTTAATGAATTCAAGAAAATTCAGTAATAAGATAAGTTCAAAGGTTTTCCAAACCGAAGAGATCCCATTAATCTGGGAACGGCCATTTACCCAACCAAAAGATATAACTATCCTTGGAGCACAGACGCATTAGGATTTCGTTAAATATTTCAGAATATAAAAACATCTTCAAGAGTTCTTTAGTTAGGCCACTCATTAATGCTCGTTCTGATTTAGATTGAGTTTTGTAAAATATTTGGTGAAGTGTGGAGCTTGGGTTAAAGCTTAGCGCTGGATTTGTCTCAGTTTCAAGGCATAAGGGATATAAAAAAATGCAACTAACAAAAATCCACACAGACCAAATTAAATGGATAGAGGAAGGGGATCAGGCTGGAAACAAAAGGATCTCCAGAGAGGCAGCAAGTGTAATCAAGCAATCAACCATAAATCCTTCTTACTAACTGAACAGTTTTTATTTCTTGCAGCAATTATCTCAAATAGATTCCAATTAAGGTGTCGGTAATACATACCATATTTATCATTATTAATATTCAAATACAGAAAATTTGACTAAAATACAATGCAAATTTACAAATTCGTACCGAACTTGAAGGCGAAGAACTCGAAGTCGATGTACTGTGTGCACTCTATCCAGCTTCCACTTGCCAACCGCTAAGACCTCACCAGTACCTCCCAGCCAACACTAGGGGTACTCTTCTTCCCACTGAACCCCCCGAGCCGCAAAGGGGCCACCCACACAATACTTGAGAATACTATCTCCCAAATCGCCTCGCAAGGTCCAGCTACCACTTGTTATCCAAGCTGGATATCCGAACTCCCACAAGAAAATTTTCAGTCAAGATAAATTCTAGCAACGTAACCTTACGCATACCAAACCAAACGTGATCCATATTCCTCCATCATCCTTTTTATAGAATTTTCTTAGTGATTAGTTTGCCAAAACCTCATTAGATTCTTTTTATTAAATTTAATTAGAAAAAACCTCCCCCATACACATGTCACCCGATCCCCTAGTTGCACTAGAAAATCAATTAATTAATTAATTAAATTAGTCTATTTCCCTCACCCACCTAAAAGCGTTCCTAAAAACATTCATCGGTGTCCCTTTTATTCCCTTACAATTCTTAAATGACTTATGCCTTTCTTAAAACCTAGTTGAGTTCACAATTAGAAGGTTCAAAAGTCTAGATTCCCTACTATGTTAGGCATTCCCTTTTTTCTTTAAGTTTCCATTTTTCTTTAAATTCCCCTTTTTATCTAAGTTCAGAATTAACAGGTTTAGACATAAGAAACAATTTCCCCTTTTAATAATTAATCCTTCATTAAAATTTTACTTTAATTATTAATGTTTGAATTTTCTTTACCCCCTTCTTGTTACATGTCTATTTAGTTTTTTTTTATTACATGCTCTACTTAGACCTAGGTGTTAAATTCACTAGGCTTGGCGACAGTTTTTAAGGGAAAAAAATTGTTATTAACTTTACTCATACCATCATTCATTTTTAAGGCTGACCCGGTCCTAGGGAGGCATAGTTTTCTAGGTACTAGGTTTATAAACTTACCATAGCTGAAATCACGATGTGCCCTTCAGGATGCATGACATGATGCATGACGTTGCCTGAAACCAACTAGAACTATCACACATTAAACGAAAATAAATGAAAGCACTCTATTCAATCATTACAAACAAGGCGCAAGGAAATCTACTCACAAAACATGGTTAAATTGCAAAAATCGAGAAGTATCTCAATAACATTTTACCATCCTAGGGCTATTCAAGCTCAAGCATCCAAGCTCAACTACTATGAAAACTTATGATATTACTTCCATTCCTTCCTTAAAATAAGACAATCCTTTAAACATCATAAAGAATAAACAAGTTATAATTAATAATTACAATTTGTCCGAGGAGGTTTCCATTGATGACATTAAAGAATTTTACATATCCTTAATTAGTTCCCTGTTGTAAAGGAAATTAAAACTATTGTAAGTGATAATTACATTGATCCCAATTAAACTAATAAAACTAATGCAAAACAATTAATCTAACTAATGCCATGATCATAATTAAACCAAGGCCATAATCATAATTAAATCACCATAAAACCAATGCCATAATCTGTTACACTGATGCCATAAACAATTAAACTATTAAAATTGTTACTCATAATCAATGTTATATAAATATTATATTCACAATTAAATGGAACTATTAAAGATGATGCCAAAACTAATAAAACTACTATAACGGTTAATCATAATTTAACTGTAATCTAACTGTTATGATCACCTATTAAAATGAAACTATTGAAACTGATGCAAAACAACTAAATAGCGCTATCAATTAAAACTATTAAAACTGATGTCATTTCTCTGTCATAACACAACACTATCAATTAGCTAGAATATTTAATTACGTTGAAAGGCGTACACCTATTGACAATGGGCACATTTAATATGTTTTTAGTACTTAATCAGTTTTGTATGGACAAGATTAAATATTGTTAGAATATTCTTAGTCGTGCCAATAAATCAATGGTTGTGATTTCAACCACTAACTTCCTCACTATTATAAAGACATCCATTTACATGTTTATTTTTTTACTTTTACTTAATCATATTTAAAATTTACTATGATGGCTAGTTGATTGCCACCTCTAGTGATTTACGTTTCATTTTCTAAAAAACACAAGTTTACCAACCATGGTTTTTACTCTAACTATTATTTACTGGGCGGGATTTTCTTGCTTGGAGCTCTTACCACGTCGTCTTACCGAGTCGGTTATTTAATACATAGGGTTTTGCGGTTATTTAATGTCCAGGGCTCGGTTATTTCGGCGTTCACCAGCCACAAGTGACTTGTGCTTGTGCGAGTTATATCTCTGCCATAATAAATTGTTGCCATTCTATTGGGTAAATGAAAGCGCTATTCAGAGCAATTAACAACAATGATAAAGCCACAAAATCCGCCCCATGCCATTTACAAATTATCAATTAATGTCTGGTTCTAAAACGAATCAAACTAAAGGCTATCTTAAGCATGCGGCTATTCCACACGTTCTCCAATTAGATGCTGATTTTAAGACAGGTAGCTAGTGTACAACTTCCATAATACTTACTAACATAAGGTTGTTTCCCAAGTAAAAATGCAGAGAAAACTGGCAAGGATATCGCGGAGAGGATCAAGCCAAAAAAACGCATGGTTAAGGGAAAAACGCAGAGTTATTGGAAAAATAAAAATGCGGAGAAGAACGCAGGACGATTTCAACAGATCGTGAGGAGGGTGAAGAAATTCATCGATGTAGGATGCACTAAGAACTCAGATCTTTCACTGAAGGGAGCAGGGGATGGCGTAGTTAGCAAGCCCGGTTGGGTTTGAGGAAGGAAAAAGGTGAAGGCGCACCCAAACAACCCAGATTCGGTCCAAATGTCCATTGAAACGCAGACGAAGGAATTCTCCCAAGAAGGAAAATGTAATTGATTGATGCGGTGATCTGAATCCTTTAAAAACAGAGCCCAGGGATTTTGCCAGGAAAAAAAAATGAAAAAGGGTTATAAGCAAAGATCTATAACTTCGCAAGGGTGGACTAAATAAAAACTCCACAAGTAGCATTTTCATTCTAGTGTTAGCGCAACCATTCTAGATCCAGTCCAGGAACCTAGAGTTCACCTAAATTCTTAAAAATAATCTACAGCCAGTTACAGGAGCGTATAAGCTACAATAAAATCCATTAATAACACAAGTTCAAAGGGTTTCCAACCCAAAGAGATCCCAATAATCTAGGAATGACCATTTCCCCAACCAAAAGATATAATTAGCCTTGGAGCACAGAGGCATTATGATTTCTCTAAATATTTCAGAATATAAAAACATCTTCAACAGTTCTTTAGTTAGACCACTCATTAACGCTCAGTTTGATTTAGATTGAGTTTTGTAAAATATCTGGTGAAGTGTGGAGCTTGGGTTAAATCGTAGCGCTGGATTCATCACATTTTCAAGGCATAAGGGATATAAAAAAACACAACTTACAAAACTCCACACAGACCAAATTAAATGGATAGAGGAAGAGGATCAGGCTGGAAACGAAAGGATCTCTAGAGAGGTCGCGAGCGTAATCAAGAAATCAACCATAAATCCTTCTTACTAATTGAACAGTTTTTATTTCTTGCAACAATTATCTCAAATAGATTCCAATTAAGGTGCCGATAATAAACTACCATATTCATCATTATTAATATTCATATACAGAAAATTTGACTAAAATACAATGCAAATTTACACATGCATACTGAACCCGAAGGCGAAGAACTCGAAGTCATAGGCCCCGCGCGTCCGCTCCATCCATATCTTGCTTGCCAACCACTGAGACCTCACCGGTACCTTCCAGCCAATGCTAGGGGTACTCTTCTTCCCCCTGACCCCCCTGAGCCGCAAATGGACCACACACACAATATCAGAGAATGCTATCTCCCAGCTCGCCTTGTAAGGTCGAGCTACCACTCATTATCCGCGCTGGGTATCCCAACTCTCACAAGAAATATTTCAGTCAAGATAAATTCTGACAGCGTAACCTTACGAATACCAGACGTGATCCATACTCCTCCTCCGTCATCCTTTTTATAGAGTTTTCTTAGTGATTAGTTTCTCAAAACCTCATTAGATTCTTTTTATTAAATTTAATTAAGAAAAACATCCCTCGTACACATGTCACCCGATGCCCTAGTTGCACTAGAAAATCAATCAATTGATTAATTAAATTAGCCTATTTCCCTCACCCACCTAAAAGCGTTCATAAAAACGCTCCTCGGTGTCCCTTTTATTCCCTTACAATTCTTAAATGAGTTGCATCTTTCTTAAAATCTAGTTGCGTTCACAATTAGAAGGTTCCAAAGACTAGATTCCCTACTATGTTAGGCATTCCCCTTTTTCTTTAAGTTTCCATTTTTCTATAAGTTCCCCTTTTTATCTAAGTTCATAATTAGTAAGTTTAGACATAAGCAACAATTTCCCCTTTTAATAATTAATCCTTCATTAAAATTTTACTTTAATTATTAATGTTTGAATTTTCTTTACCCCCTTCTTGTTACATGTCCATTTAGTGTTTTTTTTTATCACATGTTCTACTTAAACCTAGGTTTTAAATTCACTAAGCTTGGTGACTATTTTTAAGGGAAAAAATTGTTATTAACTTTACTCATACCATCATTCATTTTTAAGGCTGACCCGGTCCTAAGGAGGCATAGTTTTTTAGGTACTAGGTTTATTAACTTACCATAGCTAAAATCATTACGTGCCCTTCACGACACACTGCGTGCTTCAAGGGTGCCACTCACATGCATTCTGTTTTATTTGGGTGATGTCAAACCCATGGAGTCAATACTCCGTCAGGTGATCTTGTGGGATACTAAGGGCCTCTAAGAAATAAAGACGCTACCTTATTGTATTCCCCTTAGAATCATCATGAGCAACTGTCACAGTCTTCCCTCACAACAGCGTGGGTCTTCTCAAACTAGGTAATCGTTAACGTACAGTTCAAGCCACGACGAGAGTGCTAGTAGGCTATGGTAGGTTTGTTGCCACACCTCTCCCTCTAAGTCTCTAGTTGTTGTGCACGACCCCTTTACTCCAATGTGAGTCTATTTAGCAAGATACCGTTAGCCTACATCCATCAACGAAATGTGTCATCTATAACAATCAACATCATAATATCTAGTCATATGTCGCATCTGTAATATCAAAAACATTCAAATCATAACATTCCACTCCCTGGCTCGATCTGGAGTCCAAGGAGATCCATCGATGCCATCGGCATCCTCTAATGTCCAGATACCTGCACACTCAGGAGAAACTAGTCAATAGAATGTGTTGATATAAAACTTAGCAAAAATGACATATCATCAGATCCACAACATCTCATAATCATTATCAAAACAACCAATCATATAATGAACCGAATCACTTGCACGCAAGTGTCCTTAAAGAATAAGTCCTCTTAGTGCACGCAAGAGAGGGATGTTACACATAGGCCACTCTTTATATTCATTGGTAGCTTGTTGTTCTTGTCTTTCTTCCTCATTTTTAGCACTGACCATCTTCCTTATCCACTTCTTACTTTAATTTTCTTTCTTATTCTTCTCTTTCTTCTTCAATTTTATTCTCCAACGTAGTTGTTTTCTGCTTTTATTTTTCCTCTCTTTCAAGTTTTTCCTTTTCTACTTCTACTTTTTCTCTTTCTTCTTCAATTTTATTCTCCAACTTAGTTGTTTTCTGCTTTTATTTTTCCTCTCTTTCAAGTTTTTCCTTTTCTACTTCTACTTTTTCTCTTTCTTCTTCTTATTTATTTTTTAACTAGTCATCCACAAGTAGATTTTGTTTAATGATTTTAACTTCTTTCTTATTTTGTTCCTCAAGCTTGATCCTTGTGAAGGAGTTAGATATTTATGTTTCAATCTTTCTTGTACCTCCTCCCATGAGGTTGAATTTTCACAAGGCATCTCATGATCCAATTGATCATGAGCATATGACTAAGAGATAGAAACACATTTTTTTTATAATAACAAGCCCTTCAAGATCATGTCTCTTGAATTGTACCTAATGAAATATGTATTCAAGCATATAATTTTCTTCTTTTCTTGCCTATTTATATTTGCATAGCCCATAATGACCAATATACATATCGTAGGGGATGAAGGTTCTCTTCCTTGAATCGTTTTTCATAGAATCATTAAAGCCTAAAAGAATAGTCTGATATGTTATTTCTCTAAGCATTAGTATGTTTGGCACGTACTTGAGCAACAAATGAGGGGGAGTAGTAACACCATAAATTATCAAATAAGTTTGATCTTGCTTTAAATACCAAATGGTAATGCTTTTTATCCAATTCATGGATTCTTCATTCAAACTTGAGCATTCCTCGTAAATTAACTTGTGTAGAGGGGCTCAAAAGAAATCACACAATTGAGCATAGTTTATTTTATATTTATTTTCTCACAATATTTGACAATATACATGGGTTAGACTTCCATCTATGTTCCATCTCCATTTTAAACATTGAAAGGAGTTACTTGAAAAAATAACATCTAATATGTAAGAAGCCATATAAAACGTGGAGATAATTTCAGTAGCTAGTTTCTTTTCTTTTTCAATGGCTCTCTTCAAAGCATGGGATACCATGGCTTCCAATTTGAAAATTGCACCGGTTGTAATAATAATAATATGTACAATTGGTACTCAAGCATCTTTGAAATGAAAATAGTTGGCTTCACCATATAATATTCACATTAAAACCATTTCATGGATGTAGGGGTCTCTTAAATTTGTCATTGTATATACCCCATCACTTTTATCAAAAAATATATTATCTTCTATCCACCATCGTACAAATATTTTCCTTATACCATTATTTTGGTGAAATTTCTCTACAAAATCAATTATCAAGTATTTCTTGAGTTGATGTAGTCTATAGAATTTCTATAACTCGAAAGATTGAAAGGAATCAATTCATCTTTTTTCATCCTTAACAATTGTCTTTTTCTTTGTATTAATATGCATTATAACTCATTCTATAGTTTCATAGCATGGCATTACAAATTTTTTTTGTATCTACAATGTGCAAATGAAACCTTCTTATGTTGGAGACACAAAGTCATCAAAATTTTCAATAGCTAGATCACTTGGGAAGATCATGTGTGGGTAATATTCTTCTCTAAACTTCCTATATTTACCTCATCCTAGAAAAACTATTTGAGAAACTATAAGGGAATTAGTTTCCTTGAAGAGAGGTATTATTGGTTCAATTTCATGTTTTTTTTTTAGCTAATCATGGGTGTGACCTATTTTGGAGGTGTTTCCATGTCACTATCTATTAGCTCTACAAATTCAACAACTAGATTTTTCCTTTTAGAAGACTCTTATGGAGTTGTTGGGGTGGATCTTCTAAGAAGCATACTATCTTTGATTAAAAAAAAATGGATTCTAAAAATGTTTTCTTCATAAAATATTATTTTGAAAAATACCTACTTTCTATAATCATTCATAAATTTAATAATACTACTTAAATTGAAATTTATAATTAATTATAACTGTGAGTAAATATAATGAATAAAATAAGTAATTCGGAAGATTTATAGTGATACAAACGCCATAATAAGTATGAGGAATACCTCAATACACTTTATTTAACAACGTGAAACCTAAAACTTATTAGGAGGATGAGTTCAACTTTCAAAGTGTGCACTTTAGAAACTTGATTTTTTAATTATTTAGACATTAATATTTTTTTTAAATTTAAATAATAAAAAATAATGAAACAAAAAAGATTTGTTTAGTGTAAAATTTTCATTAAAATTGAAAAAAACAAAAAAATAAATCAAAAGAGGAGATGAAATGAAAAGAATATAAAAAAAGTGATACCCAAAATTTTAGAAAATTTTAAGGTGTACTAAGGTATCAACATATTCTTGTGACTATATACTTTAGAAATTCTTTTCTTAAGGCCTAAAGTTTATGTTTCTTCCATACCTAGGTTT